>WSXT02000017.1:419887-438495 GCA_011762715.2 Neuroterus valhalla
TTTTACTAATTCATTAGTAAAAGTGGTGAAAATGACTAATTCATTAGTTAAAATTTGATCTACTAATTGAAAAAGTAGAAATTTCACTAATTCAGATTTAGAGAGTACATACACCTCTTCGTGCAAGCTCTTATGTCTACGATTTCTTATTCCTTTCCTCTTTGGAGTCTCATTCACACTATCCTACCATCCATCTTTGGATATACCTCTCTTTGCACTTTCATTCACCTTACCTGAACAAACTTTGTCTTTGAGAACCTACTCATTACTCACTTGGTTCTCTGGCGTTGTACCACACATATTCCACAGGAATCAAGTGCAAATCGTGTTTACTTCACCCCCATCCTTATATTTATGATACGCAGATTAAACTTTAGCTTGACTTTCCTCTGAGTTATGATATCTTCGGACTAATTATCTTTGAATTAACCATTTTTCTTCCTTAAGATCTTTTACGCCCCTCCCTCATAAAAAATAGTAATATTATACCTCCTTTCCTCGAACTCGTCTCACATAGTTTGTATATGACCCCCGAAATTGCATCTCTTCGAGTTGTGGGAATCGGAAGATATAAAAAGTGAACTATGGCTATTTAAAAAATGGAAATGAAAGTACATTAGATGTGTATCGAATAAAATGAAAGAAAGAATGTGAGTGCGAACATGATGTACTTGTATCTCGCGACAAGTTTGCCTCAATCACGTGAATGGAGGGGTAACGTGAGTGGTAAAGCCAACATTAATATTATTATTAGACGTGTCGTAAAAGGCGGAAAGGTGGAGGACATTAATATTTATAGAGTGATCGTTCGTTCCCTCAACCATCAGTTCGAGTGATTACTGTGTACGTAAACCGTTATGTATATCGAAGCGATTATCATTATTAACATCAAGCATTTGATTTATGCTAACCTTTCTTTCGAACACAATCAAACTTCCTGAACAGTCCAAACTTATTATTTACCTTCTTTGTAACCTTAAAATTATTTCAGGAGAATGTTAATTGATCACATTGACATTTCCCCCAAACCCTCCCATCGGGATTGGGATAAGAATAAGGTTATAATTTCAAGGAATAGAAAAGAAATTAAAGAAGATTGGGAAGCGAAAAGTTAATAGTTAGAGGATATGAACGGTTCAAAATATTTAGTTTGTAACCTACAGAATGATCACCATAGGACGTATATCATAGGAAGGATCAAAAAAAGGACGGACTTGTTGTAATAGATATGAGGGATAGGGGAAAGGTTGTAAAAATGTATAATAGGCGAATGAGGATGTTTTATATGACGCATGGTCAATGTTGACCTATAGGAAAGAGATATCAGGTTGAAGAAGAGAAGGAGAGAGCGGATGTAAAAGAGCTGCAAGAGAGATGTATTGAATTGACATTGAGGGTAGACTCTGGGTCATATGGTAAGAGAAGAGGTTCAAAGGAATAAATTAAAGAAAATGTCAGGACAAAGGACGTAAAATTTCGAGGAGAAAAAAATAGAAGAAGTAGAAAAAGATGTGAGAAAGAGTTTGGAGGAAGAGGAAAGAGGATGGTTGAGTCATCGCAATGAAGAAAAAAGGAGAGAGAGAAGGGAAGCATTTTAGAGTCTAAGTTGTTAGAGAAGGGGAGAATATATATCATAAGGAATTTAAAAAAAAAGATGGATCAAGGCAAATAATGGACTTCCTGAATAATGACGACTTCCATCCTTGAACTCCTTCTTTCACTACAGAATTATTTCAGAAGCGTGTTACTTGATCACACTAACCATTTCCTCCAACCCTCCCATCGGAACTAGGATAAAAAGAAAGTGATAATGTCAAGAAAAAGGAAAGAAACTAATGGAGTTTAGAGAGCGAGAAGAAAATAGTTAGAAGATGTAAAGGGATTTGAATGTTTTGGTTCTATCATGAAGAATGTTCACCATGGGACATATATCAGAGCAGGGATCAAGAGAAGGATGGAATAAATAAAGTAGATATATGGAATAGGGGAAGGTTGCAAAAATGTTCAATAGGCGAATGAGGTTGTTTTACACGATGCATGGTCAATGTTGAACTATAGGGCAGAGATATAGTGTTGGAGAAGAGAAGGAGAGAAAGGACGGTAAGTAGTTGCAAGAGAGAAGTGTTGAATGGACTTTGGGGGTAGACTCTGGGTCATGTGGTAAGAGAAGAGGTTCAAAAGAATACATCTTGGAAAAAGGCAAGAAAGAAGGCATAAAATTTCGAGGAGAAATGAATAGAAGAACTAGAAAAAGATGTGAGAAAGAGTTTCGAGGAAGAGGGAAGAGGATGCTAAAGTCATCGCGATGGAGAAAAAAGAAGTGAGAGAAGGGGAGTATTTGAGCGTCGTATGAGGTGTTAGAGAAGGGGGGAACATATATCACAAGGAATTCCCGAAAAGAACAATGTGATAATGTTAAGAAAAATCCACAAAAATGTAGATGTAAGAGGATTGGAATATTTCGGGTTTATTATGCAGAATGGTCACCATGGGGCGTATTTTAGAGGAAGGGTCAAGAGAAGGACGGACTTGATGTAATAGATATGAGAAATGGGAGAAAAGTTAAAAAAATCTGCAAATGGCAAATGAAGTAAATATACTCTGTATGATCAATGTTGAACTATAGGGCAGAGATATAGTGTTGGAGGAGAGAAGAAGAGAAAGGATGTAAAAGAGTTGCAAAAAAAATGTATTGGATGGACATTGAGGGCAGAATTTGGCTTATTTGGTGAGAAAAGAGGTTCGAAGGAATCAATGGCGGACGAGGGCAGGAAATAGGACGAAAAATTTCGAGGAGAAAGGAATAGAAGAACTACAAAAAGGTGTGAGAAAGCGTTTGGAGGAAGAGGGAAGAGGATGGTAAAGTCATCGCGATGGAGAAAAGAGGAGAGAGAGAGAGAGAGAGAGTAAGAGAGTATTTAGGCGTCTAAGTTGTTAGAGGAGGGGGGAACATATATCACAAGGAATTCCCGAAAAAATAATGTGATGATGTCAAGAAAAATCCACCAAAATGTGGATGTGAAAGGATCGGAATGTCTCAGATTCATCATGCAGAATGGTCACCATGGGACGTATTTTAGAGGAAAGGTCAAGAGAGGGACAGACTTGATGTAATAGATATAAGGAATAGGGGAAAAGTTAGAAAAATCTGTAAAAGGCGAATGAGGTTGTTTTATACTATCAATGATCAATGTTGAACTATAGGGCAGAGATATAGTGTTGGAGGAGAGAAGGAGAGAAAGGATGTAAAGGAGTTGCAAAAGAAATGTATTGAATGGACATTGGGGGTAGACCCATGGTGATGTGGTAAGAGAAGAAGCTCAAAGGAATGAGTGAAGGACAAGGGCAGGAGAGAGGACGTAAGATTTCGAGAAGAAAGGAAATAGAAGGAAAGCTAGAAAAGAGGTGCAAGAAAGAGTTTCGCGAAAGAGAACGGTAAAGTCAACGCGAATACAATGAAGAGGAGATAATAGACTTCCTAAGTAATAACTACTTTCATTCCTAGACTCTTTTTTTTACCATTACAATTGTTTCAGAAGAATGGTAATTCTTTCTTCCCTTTCCCTGCTACCTTTCATGTTAAAAATGTCTTCCTCTTAAGGAATGTGGCACATTCAAAATGTATGTTTATGTGACTTGCCGTAATGTCCTCACATTAAATTGACGTATCCTCCATGAAAGAACCATCAATTGTGATTTAAATCTCGTTTATCATCATAATGCATAAGGAGAACACAAAGCAGTTAACTTGGAATGACGCGGATTAAAGTGCCTTCCAAAAAATTAATTGTTGAATTTCTGAATACTTTCCACACAATTATAGAAGGAAATATAAATTTGTCGCTTTCCTATAGAAGGAATGATTTATCAAACAGATGTTCAACGATAATTCCATTAACCCACTCTTTCACTTGATTTCTAACTTTTCGAATCCTTATCGCGTATATGCATTACACAGAATGTATTCATATATTATTATCCCTAACATTTCTTTTATAAACTATCTTCACCTTTATTTTCGGACTACTTCATATTCCTTCTTCTATCATGACCCTTATGTCTCATCTTGTACTTGCACCTTTCCCATTCCATTCCTATACCTTTCCCCTTCCTCCTTCCCCTCCCTCTTTTTATTGAATCTCATACCCCCCACTCCTTCTTGTCCAATCGTTGCTTCTGCTATAAATTTCTTTCATTTCTCATTTTTATTTTTTTTTCCATCTTCTTTTTTTTCATACTCTTCTTTCTTTTTCCTAATCACTTCTTTGGTTAACCTCTCCACTTTTCACTTTATTATAAATTTAACTTCCTCATCCTCCCATGCTCTTATTTTAGTAAATTGTCCCTTACATTCCCATCACCTATTCTCCTCCTACAGTCTACACAATTTCTTTTCCCCCTTCTTAATAAAAAACAGTTACTTTTCTTGAAATAGACCCATATTTCGTAATAATTAATTCTGCTTTAGGCGAACAAATAATTCTAATAACCCACTCATTTACCTCATTTTCGAACTTTCAACTGTTGAGGTTATGTATGCATGACACAGAATCCAGCTTAAGGTGTAACGATTTTTCCACCTAATAGATTTTTGTCAGGAGTTTGAATTTGGATGGAGCGTTAAGTGTGATGTTGCCCAGTACGTAAAGTAGCTGTTGGGTCATCAATAAGGTTACCCCCTTAACGCGAACTCATATTATAGCGCGAAGCAGCGGGCGGTCCCTTCCGTTTGACGAGAGTCATCCATCCTCATCCACCTACGTTGAT
Organism: Neuroterus valhalla; assembly: GCA_011762715.2. NCBI lineage: Eukaryota > Metazoa > Arthropoda > Insecta > Hymenoptera > Cynipidae > Neuroterus > Neuroterus valhalla. The sequence continues at coordinate 424,655 of WSXT02000017.1, forward strand.
ATGTCTACACGGCGAGAGTGAGCGCACGTGTTCCTCCATTGTGCATCAATCCATCACGTGTCAGGAATAACGTTCTTTAATAGGTGCTCAATATAGGCTACTGGCTATCGATCGACCCACGTCTCTAAACATTCGTTCCACCAAACAAACACTCTCAAGTTGAGACCTTCATCATTCCAATCCAGATAAATCATTCTTCATTATTCAAATACTCCATCTCCATTTTTCTGTTCTATTTTACATTCCTCCTAACACCATGACCTCATTTTCTTCACTTGCATTTTTTTCAATTACCCTCCTCTCTCGCCTTTGTTTGTTCCAATTTAGTCTCTTTTTATTCCTCTACGTCACTGCTTTTCAATTCGTTTGACTCTCCTTCTCTTTTATCTTCTTTTATTTGCATTCCTATCTCCTCTTTTCCTCTATGCTACTCCTCTTCATTATCTTCAATCTTTTTCCTATCTATCGCATGTGAGAAATAAAGGTCTTCCAAAGGTGCTCAATATAGGCTACTGGGTATTGATCGACCCACGTCCCTAAACATTCGTTTCACTCAACAAACACTCTAAAGCCAGGACCTTGATCATTTTAAGGAAGATTAAATAATTTTTCATTATCTACACTTCTCATAACGAATTTTACTTCTATTTTACATCCTCCCTAATACCATGACCTTATTTATTTCACTTGGATACTTTCCAACTAACTTTTCCTCTTTCACCTTTGTCGGTTTGCAATTCTATCTCCTGTTTCTTCTTCTAGGTCACTCCTTCTCAATTTATTCCAATCCCCCCCTCCTTCATCTTCCTTCATTTGCATTCCTATCTCCTCTTATCCTTTAAGCTACTCCTTTTTATTCTCTCTTATCTTCTTCCTATCCATTACTCGATTACCCAGATCGAGATTTCGTCATTCTTTATTATTTACTTTTCTTTCCCTCATTTTCACTCCTCCTTCACACTTCTCCCATCATGACCCTTTTTTATTTACTTGAATCATTCCTCATTCACCTCTCCCAAACCAAGATCCTCAAGTTAGGGCCTTGATCATTCTTATCTAGATTCAATCATTCCCTATTATTCACTCTCCCTATCCTCATTATCTTTCGTGTCTTTCGTCAGTGTCTTTCGTGACGACTTGACCCAAATCAATCGACCCACTTCCCTAAACCTTAATGATTCTGATACTGATTCCATCATTCCTCATTATGTTTTTCCCCGCCCTCATTTTTTCTCCTATTTAACACTCATTTCTACACCATGATCTCATTTTCTATACTTGAATTCGTTGTCCCTCCACTCCTCTTTCTCGCCTTCCTCTATTTGAATCATTTCTATCTCCTTTTTCTTTTTCTACGTTCTCCTTTGATAGACCAACGTCCCTAAATATTTGTTTTACTACTCTTTTTTTTTCTTATATTTTACCCTTTTTTTCTTCGCTTGAAATATTTTCGAATCACCTCTCCCTCTCACTTTTATATATTGCCATTTTTATCTCCTTTTTCGTTACGTTACTCCTTTTTAATCGTTTGCACTTTCAACTGCCTCTATTTGCATTTCCATCTGTACTCCTTTTCAGACATCACTCCTCCTCATTTTTTCCAACCTTCTTCGACGTCACACGTCTCTCAATATTTGTATCACTGAAATAACACCCACAAGTTAAGACTTTGATCATTCTAATCCAGATTCAATGATAATCCTTAACCTACTTTCCTCACCTTCATTTTGACTCTTAGTTTACACTTCTTTCAACACCATAACCTCATTTTCTCCACTTGCATGCTTCGCAACTCATCTTTTCTTTTTCACCTTTCTTCAATTACATCTCCTTCTCCTTATTCTTTTTCTTCTTTACTCCTCTTCTTATTTCCGATCCCCACCCATTTCTCCTTCTCTTATTTTGTTTCCATACCCTCTTTATTTCTCAACGTTTTAATATTTTATTAAAGTCAATCTTTTTACCATCTATCACGTTTCAGAAATACTGTTCTTCCATAAATGCTCAATAAAGGCTACTCCGACTTTCGATTGACCCAGGTTCTCAAATATTTGTTTCACCAAGCTAACTCTTTCATTTCAAGACCTTGATCATTCCAATCCAGATTCTATAATTCTCTATCATTTGTTTAGGCCATCTTTTTTTTTACTCCTACTTCATATTTCTTCGGTAATCATGACCTTTCTCTCTCTACCCCTTTCGTTTCCCATCGACCATTCCTTAAACACTTCTTTCTTCTCCTATTTATTTTTCCTCATTCTCTCTCTACGGCTCTTCTTCTCTGCCCCTTTCATGTCATCCTTTCGAGTTCTGCCAACGCTCATCATTTCCGCTATAACATTATTCCTCCTTCTCTTCCTCCTCCCTTTTGCCGGAGTCCTCAAATTTGGTGTCCTTCCTGATTACCCAATAACCCTCGAATACTCTTCTCCCCTTGATATTCAATATCAATTTAAATTTCTTCTCATAAGTCCATCTTTTTTTAAGTTCAGTTTCCTTTGTATTATCATGACAGATTGTTTTTCTGGATCATCTTCATTTTTTTCTCTCAATTACCATTAACTTTTCTTCTCTACTTGCCTTTTTCCCCATTCACCCCTTCCTTAACATCTCCCTCTATTTGCATTTCCATCTCCTAAATCTTTCTCTACTCCACTTCCTGCAAATCGCTCTCTTGCCTTTTTTATCCATTTTTTATAACTTGAACATTTTGATTTCTTTTCTCTTCTCTTTCAATCTTTTGTTATGAATTCATGCCTCATTTCTACTTTTACTGCTTCTTCAATTCTTTGCATTGCTTCTCCAATCATGAACTTATTTCTTTTACTTGTACTTGCATTATATTCTATGCATCTTCCGTTATTTTGATTTTCATCTCGTTATTGTTCTGCTCCAATCCTTTCCTATCCATCCCATGTATTTTCTATTCATTCTTCGGAACTTTTCGTTAACCTTTTTATCGAATTCCGTACCTTGCAGTCTCTATTTCTAACTCTTCTATCTGTACTTCCACAGAACCACCTTAATTACGTCTTATCTTCTATAACCCATAACTCCTCACTAATTTTATATATTGCATTTCCTTTTCTGTATTTATTTCTTCCTGGAATACTTTCCTTATAACTTTTTCCATTGTTTAGTTTCATTTGTATCTCTATCTCTCATTCTTCTTTTACGCCATTCCTTTCCACTCTCCCCAAACCATTCTCGCCAACCTTAATCTTGTGACTTATCCACCTCTCCATTTTTGTCAACCTTTTAATCGTTTTCCATACCTTTCATTCTACACTTTTATTCTATACTTCTCTCATGAATTCCTCAACTTTTCTCTTCTCCCTTTTTCCTCCTTCCTAATTTTTTCAGTTTAGTCATCTTCACCATTGCTCTAATGTCTATGACCCTCCCTTTGTCACTTTCCTGTTCCCTAATCTCAATCTTACCCTTCAGCTTGATTTTTCTATCCTTTCTGCATTCTAGAGTATCTAGTTTATTTCTATTTGAATAAAAATGTTTCTCCTTCATCCTCCTCCACTTATTCCGATACTTGTTTAGCTTCATGATTTTTATAAATTTTCTAAATTACGCCTTACTCTTACTACTTTTTGTTCCCCTCCTCCAATAAAAATCTCAACATTTAATAATTGCATATTTGAAGGATAGAGTTCGAGAGTACAGGGAATAGCACAATTCGAAGATACAAAATCTGAATTACAGAACCAGGAAAGAGTAAAACCAAGAGTAAAGACAAAAACTATGAGAAAAGACTAAAACTTTGAGGAAAGACTGAAACTATGAGGAAAGAGAAGAATCGCAGTTTCCAGAAGGTCAATACGTGAGGCTCGAGCAATCCCTAAAGGTAACTCCGGTAGGCGTTGTCGGTCGTATTCGAAACAAGGAACAAGGCACAAGCGACGAGTCGCAAAAATCCCGGTGGGTGTAATGAGGGGGTGTCCGGAGAGAGGAAATAAAAATGAAGCTGGCGTTGAAGAAAGCAGAAAGTCAGAGAAGAAGACGGCTCAAGTGAGAAAGGGTAGGTAGGATTGGCATGAAAGAGAGGAAGCAGGATAGGGGGATAGGAGGAAAAGAATTAAAGAAGGGTGACCGGTTGCTGCTGCGGTGGTCAGTCAGCTCGATGTCAGCTCACTAATTGGCAGCCGTGTCGCATAGAGGTAGCATGAGCCGGTTTGTGTAGTTGACTGCTTGTAACGTAATTCGTAAGCGATTCTTGCCCCTTCCCTTTCCAACTCTTTCTTCCTTTCCACTCGTTTTTCTCATTTCCTCCCACTCACATTTTACACCAGTTTTCATCCTCTGTGATTAATTAAACATTTCCGGTTCTCATGAGGATTCACTTCCAGAATGAAAGTCGTGTTAATTATGGCATCGATTTTGGAAAATGGCATGAGTCACATAAGGAAAATTCATATCATTAAGAATTAGGAGAAGAGGGAGAGGAAATGAAGATATCATATAAATTTGTGGCTAGAGTAAAGAAAAAGAGAGTGTGAACTGTAAGGTAGAATCTGAATCAAAGAATTGAGAGAACGAAGTAAGAAAGTGGAATAAGATTAAAGTTGGAATAATGGATCAGAAAGACATGGAATGGAAGGTGTGGAATTCGATCCACAGTGTTCAGAAAAAGAAGGAAGGGGTAGATCATGAGATTGAAACTGGGGGAAGAGATGAGAAAGGCATAAAAAAGGAAAGGAGTGGCTAAAGTAGAAATTTTAAATAGAAAGTGGAAGGTATGGAGTCAGAATTAAAGAATTGGAGTAAAAGATAGGAGAATATAATAGGATGGAAGTTGGAAAGAATGGATAAGGAAGACCTGAAGTGAAAGGTATGTCATTTGATTGATAAGGTTTAGAAAAAAAACAGAAGTGGTTAATCAGAAGATTCAAACTGCGAACAACGGATAGGAAAGATATGAAAAGGAAAGAAAATGTGTGACTTAGACAAATTGTGACAAGGAAGTCTAATTAAAAAATGTCGTTCAACGAAAGATCATGGGAACAGAATGCAAGTTTGATTGGAGAGAATAAGTCATGGTGGGAGAAGAATTAAAAAGTAGTAGAAACAATAAAGGTGAGGGAAGTTTTTGAGACTTTGTATGAGAAGGAGGGTATTTGAAGAAGAAATGAAGAATAAAGAGAGGAAAGTAAACCTCATGAATAAAGGGTAACGGACAGTGCAGAAAGAGACAAAATGTTAAATCTAATGCAGAAGGAAACAGGAAAAAAAGAAGTGCAATAAGTTCGTGGATAAAGTAGAAATTTCAAATAGAAAGTCTAAGGTGTGAAATCCGAATTGGAGAAATGGAGAAAGAGGGTAGGAAAGTATAATAGGGTGAAGTAGGAAATAGTGTATAAGAAAGAGATAAAGTGAAAGGTATGAAATTTGATCGATAAGGGTCAGAAAAAGAACGGAAGGGATGAATCAGAAGATTTTAGCTGAGAACAACGGATGGGAAAGGTATGGTAAGGATAGCAAATGAGTGACGTAGAGAAAGAGTGAAATATAATAGAAAATAAAGAATGACGTACAACGAAAAATTATTGGCACAGAATGCAAGTTTGAGTAGAAGGAATAAGTAAGGTTGGGAGGAGAAATAAAAATTATTAGTAATAATAAAGGTGAGGAAAGGTTTTGATACAATGTATAAGAAGCAAGTTATTTGATAAAAATTAGATTGGAAGAGTTGAGATAAGGGTTAAACGATGATTCTTGAGATTAAACTCACAATGCTGAAGAACTCAAAATTTGAATTTTTTGTTTCTCTAATGAAGAAAATTATATCATGAAATAAAGGAAGGTGTAAAAGGAAAGTTGAATGAAAAAATTGCAATGGCGAGTAAGGAGAAAAACGCCATGGTGAAAGGAAGAATAAAAAAGAGTTATAAAAGTGAAGGTGGCGGAGATAATTGAAGAGATATATTCAAAAAAGAAGTAAAGAATGAAGAGAGAAAAGGAGATGCGATAGGTAAAGGGTCACATGCAATCGAGAAGAAGACAAAATTTGGGAAATTATGTAAAAGGTAAGAGGTAGAGGGAACGGAGGAACAAAATTAATTTGTTACTAAGGTCAAAATAAGGAAAATTAGGATGTAGGAGGAGTGACTTGGCATAAAAATAAGATAGAAAATAGAAATGGAGGAAGGTTTACTAGGAAAGGTGATTGGAACAAAATGAAAGTACATTTCGAAAGAATTTCTCGAGGGGGAGAGGGAGGGGGAGGGGAGGGAGAGAGGGGGGGAGGGATAGGGAGAGGGAGAGGGAGAGGGAGGGGGAGAGGGAGAAGAAGAGGGAGAGGGAGAGAAGATATGGAATTGGATTAGAAAATTTGATAAAAAGAGGGGGGATACAAGTATAAGTAGATGAAAGGTATAGGGAAATGCAGGTATGATAAAAAATATGTAGGGACTGATATATTCACCTTTCTTACCTTCAATCCTATCGATTTGCAATTTATTTGCAATGGTTTTCATGAGATTTTCGAAAAGAGGAGCTCTGATTGTGTCGTAAGAATTTCTTCATTGTGCCGAGGGAAGGTGAGGAGGAAAGGACAAACGAGATATGGGAATCCAGGCATGAGAGCCAAGTTGGTAGAAGGAGAGAAAGATGTGGAGGAACAAGTTGAGGTGAGGAAGGAAAGAGGAAGATGAAAAAAACGGTTAAATTTGTGGCAGAAATGGGAATTGAGAATACCAAGAGGAAGGTATGTAATGGGATTGGAAGAATTGAGAAAAAAAGGATAACCTGTTAAGTTGAAGGTTGTATTCTATTCAAGTTGGGGGAAGAAGAGAATAAAGGGTGGTTCAGGCCTGCGATAAAATGAACAAGGCACGAAAAGAAGGTATAAGAGGCAATCTGCATAAAGGAGAAAGGAGGAACAAAGGAGCTGTCGATGCCATTATTAAATGGTCTTGAGCGTTCGAAAAGAGGAAAAAATTCAAGGTCTAAGGTGAATGGAAGGGAAAAGAGGTAGAGAAGATATGAAAATTATTTTTGACATAAGTAAGGATGAAGCTAAAAGAGTTGAGAAAAACAGGCAAAGGATTAATCGTAAGATTTCGAAAACAGTAGATGCGAAAGATATGGAAAAGAAATAATAGGAATAACGCAGAGGTTACAGACAAAAAAGAGGATTAAAATGCAAATTGAGAAAGGTGTACATTGTAGAAGGAAAGGTGAATGAAACAGAGTAGAATTAGGAGTGGAAGAAAAAGGGTTCAAGAAAGTACACAGAAAGTAAATATTAAGTATCAGCTTGGATTTTCTTTTCCTTAACCCTAAATCCTATAGATCTGATAATTGAATCGTAATTATTATTATTATTTTTTTTTTTTTTGAAAAAACAGGACTTGATCGCAGCACAAGTTTTTTTTTATCCAAGTTGGTGGAAAAGAGGGGTGAAAGGGTGGTAAAGTGGGTATAAAGCGGTGTTCAGGAAGAATAAAGGATTGTTTTCTGGATCGCAACTCAATGTGCAGTGCATTATACATATCCAGTGAGTCCGCCTTCAATGCGCTTGTATAGGCGTGTAGCTGCGCAGTACGCACAGGCAGGGTCAGTTCGAGTGAGCGAGCAGGAGTTCGGCTTCGGCTGCCGGCCGCCGTAAAAACGTCAATTAAAGTGTTTTATTTGATCCTTCGTTAGAACGTTGAAATGGAATTTTGATTTATGACCACGGCGCGGCGCGGCGGTGCGCAGTGTGCGCGAGGGCGCGCGTAAATAAAATAAATAGGAGGCTATAATTAGCTGATGCGATGGATATTTTCTAAGCCGGGCAAATGCTTGAAGAAGTGGCATTCGATAAACAAATTTTACAACAGCCTATTCACTCACTATCATCCATCCGGTCACAAATCACTTACATTTGACGAAATGGCTTCCGTTTCTAAGTATACATTCTCCTATGATGTATTCCGGAAGAATGTTTAAAAATTCTTCAGAAAGGAAGGTTTTTGTCTCCTTCTTCGAAACCTGACCATCTTCGATTAAATTTCTAGCAAGAAAGATGAATTGTTGGAAGAAAAGCCAAATTTTCGACAAAAAGATAAACTTTTATATTAGGAGAGATTTTCTCATCCATAAATTTGAGAGATAATAACCATTTGAAATAAAACCAAATAAATTGTAATCAATAATTGATTTTTGAATCAGCCTGAAGGGAGAATCTTTGACCAAAAAATTAAACAATAGATATCTCAACTCAAAACGTTTTTAATTTATCTAAATAATTTTTAAAGAAAAAGGAGAAATTTTTCACAGAATTGTTAAATTTCCAACCAAAAGATATACATTTTCAACAAAATACATCAATTTTGAACAAAGTATAGAGTTCACAAATGGAACGATTAAGAACGATTTCAATTTCAAAAGAGAAAAGTGGTATTGAAAAAAAATATGAGTTTCTACAAAAATGTTGTATCTTCAACAGAACACATTATTCCTGAACAAAACGAAGAACTTTTTTGACAAAACTGGATTCATAACCAAAAGACACAAATTTCAAACAAAACACATCAATTTTCAACGAAATATTCAAATTTTTTATTTGAAGGCGAACAGCTACATTTTCAGTTGAAAAAATTGATTTTCAACCGAATAAAGGAAAAATTTCCAACAAAAATTAAAATTTCCGACCAGAGATCAATTGCTAACCTTAACGATAAACTTAAGACCAATAAAATTGATTTTTAACAAAGCATATCAATTTCTATCCAAGATTATGAATTTTTAACTAAAAGACATCAACAAAGAATATTTTATCAATAATGAAATCATTTTGAATCAACAGACGTTAAAATGAAATAGATTTCATTCCATAATCTTTTGAATTGAATATTTTTTTCTTTTTAATCTCAAAATTTGAAATTTCGAAAAAAAAACCTAAAAAACTGCTGAATTTTTCATGTTAATCATCAAATATTTAAGTTTCCAATTTCAAATATTCAAAATTGAAGAATTTGCCATTGTTCTACATATTCGATAAAAACGTCAAAAACTTCCTGTTTTGACAATTTCAAGATTTGAAATAAATAAATGAAGAGTTAACAATCTCAAAAATTGAATAATTTTGTGCTACCAATTGTTGAAATCAAATAAGTTTGAATTTTTGATTTTGAGAATTGAATATTTCCAAACAAGAGAAGTAAAAACTCGCATCTTTTCCTGCCATTCATGTGAATTGGAGAGTCTTTATTTCCATTGGTTCAAAAGTTTGAATACTAACATTTCAAGTTGCTGAATTTTCAATTTTTTATTCCAAAATTTGAAAAATTTTCTATAAAAAATTTTGCAAAGTGAAGAATTTACTATTTTAAATATGAGAATTCAAACTATTAAAAAAAAAATGTAAAGTTTATTATTCATAATTGTACGCATCTAAAATTATATAACGTTCAATTGCAAATTTTCAAGATAGACCTATTTTGAAAAAATATTCGAACTTCTATGATTTTTATCTCTAAATATCCAAAATTGAAAAAACTGCTTATTGAAATTGAAATCTTAATTGTATGAAAGCAGATTCAGCTCTATTAATATCTTTTTTTATTCTCAACATTGCTTTAATTATAATTTATAGGACTTTTAATTCAACCATATTTTGATAACTTTCGGAGCACCGAATAATATTTTATGATAGCACATAAATCCTTCAACTCCATTTCAGAATTTTTTCGATAACCTTCTTCAACTCAATACAATTTTTCGAGAACCTGAACATTTGAATAAAGAAAAAAAAAGAAGATTTGTGAATTTCTCTGATTTTAATATCTATAATTCTTTAAAATATATCTTCGCAACATCGTCTACTTTACAAAGTCTTCAAAATTGCCGCCTCATTTTTCTGTATACTACATCACATCAGTGATCCCAATGTTGCAGACTTTTCCTTTTCGCTTGCGTTGCGGCCGCTTGCCCATTGGCCACAGTTGGCGCTAACTGGCACGCTAATTCAAAATAAGTAATAAAAACACTTCTCGTAATTGAAATACATAATTAATCAAAATCGCACCATAAAATATGAAAATTGCATAAATTTTGATATTTATAAATATTTTCTGAAAAAAGTTAGTCGTTAGAATTTGAGTGAAAATCAACTGCCACATGGGAAATATTTGTGTTATAAATTTTGTTTATACCTTAAATAAAAATTTATACAATTTTTAATAATTTTAATTACGAGAAGTAGTTTTATTACTCATTTTGAATTAGCGTGACAGCTGGCGCCAACTGAGGCCAATGGGCAAGCGGCCGCAACGCAAGCGCAAAGGAAAACTCGCCAACATTGGGATCACTGCGTCACATCAGTTGAGTCCCAATGTATTTACTTTTGGAGTCTAATTATGAGAGAAGACGCTCTCTGCTCTTGCTGTTATTAAATTATGTATCTTCTGTCTTTATTTGATAAACCTTCTACTATCAAGATTAGTCTTTGGAAGTCAGTTCTTCCAAATTGTAATAGCTCTCCTGAATCCATCACCTAACCTTCATATATATCAATAACAAATTATTTACTGAATTATACAACAGACCACTTCTCAATTCCTCAAAAAGCTGAGGAAATAATTACACTTTTTCCGACACTTTGACACCCTTCTAGGTTCTTAATACTATAAATTATGACTACGAAATAACACAAGACATATTGCTCCAAAAGTGATGACCATGTAGCACACTAGATTATATTGTACTCACTCATGACTAGGGCTCCAATTTTCATTGACGATTTTATTCATTTTTGAAATGTCCCGTACTACCATGGGAAAATTGAAAACACCTCTGATGGGGTAACACTGTGTTCTTGAAACATTGAAAAATAATTCCTAATAAAATTGTCTGACAGACTTGAGGTTAAAACAACACTTTTTGTTGTCCTGCAACTTTTCTATTACAAATATAGACCCTTTGGACGGTAAAGGACTTCTCATATCACATGATCAATTATTCTTTTTCAGCAAAGTTTAATTTCGGAAGGAATCCTCAAAATCAATACTTCACCTTCGTAGATGATAATGTGTTTGGAATAATGCAAGTACAACATTGGATTCTTGTCCCATATATATTAAAATTTTTCTCCTCATTTTCAATTCGCCCGGATTACCTTGTAGGATTTTTTTTCACCAGGGGTCTCCTTTGTTCTGTCCTTGGAGGTAATTACCTTCTTGGAATGTCACCTTGCGGATGACACACGTTCACGAAAATAAAGCTCGCACGAGGTCGAGATCGGCGAATCGGCGATCGATCGTCGAAACTTTGAAAGAGAAGCGAGCGAATTAAGCAAAGAAGAGTCGAAACTCGGGCCATTCGAAATGTTATTGTTTATTGCGGGTCCTGCTGCGGCTTGATTTATCACGCAGGACAGAGTCCGCGTGAAATAGTAACATAATCCGGTTGATTTGTGGCCGGCATTGTCCAAGCGAGTGGTACTCCGTCGAAGAGGAGCGCGCTTTTTTTATTTTCTTTTATCGCTCAACGATTCTCACTTATCGCGAATGATCAGCGACGCGGGTATTAAATTGAGGATGGTGGTTGATGCACTCCCTGTTCCAAATGCAAGCTACAAAAATACCTGAATTGTCCAGAGAAAGTTGAAGTTTTTGAAATCAATCTCCATTTTGTCATACGACGATATGTTTTTTCTCAGAGACTTCCGGAAGTACCATACAAGCATGGAGATTTTTCTGTGGTCATTCGAAAAATTAGCATAAACTTCCAGCATTCCGTGGACTGATATGTTAGACTTCAATTCAAACATGATGAAGATGATGTGCAGCTTAGATACGCGCACGTGAGGGAACTGCGCATTCGCTACAAATATGGCGAGTATAGGAGGACGACGAGTATGAAGCATAATCTAATCCTGCTGTGTTGGAAAATTGAGTGCGATTAGCCTTCATGGCGGGAGGAGGAAAGAACAGAAAAAGCAAAAATATTAAAAAAAAAAATTCCTTTCGTGGTAAATTGTGTTCGTATTTGACTGTGTGTATTCAGATAGAACTTCTGTGGGAAGCTTGGTAACCACGGTCGTATATACAGGTCCTGAAACTCCCGGGAGTGGGGGGATTACCATTATTGAAGCCCTCTGGTTTTTCCTGAGTGCCGCTGAGCCGGGAAGCGCTACAATGCGTAGTTCGTAGATAGTAGGGTTTGGAATATTCTAAAGTGCTAGTAGGCACTATAGTTTTTGAAGCATCTGCGCATTACTCTACTTATCTACAGCGCCCTCATTGGCATTTTTGATCTTTCTGGTTGCCTCATGTATTGTGGCACTTCTACTCGCGAGAGTTTCGGGACCTGTACGTACGACCGTGTTGGTAACCGAAAAGAGTGAAGATCAACAAGAAAAGAAAATGGAAAGCTTATGAAGCTTATTTTTTAATTTAAAAGTATTCATCTTCATTCATTGGCGTGCTGAGATTTCCCCAGATTTTTCAGCTGAATCAGAAATGAAGTTTTAGAAATTCTGCGTACTTCTAACATTAGGTCAAATAATGCGTTTCTTACATTTAAAAAAAATGTTTTTTTAGATAAGGAGTATAAATTCACACACGGTCAGAGTCACAGACAATGCACAAACTAAGAATAATGACATAATGGAAAGGACATACGAATGGTAATCTTAGGATCTATCAATCCTCGAAATAGATAAAATTTGAAAGAATAACAGTAAGTTTACAATGAACAATATTAATCTTGACGATATTAAGGTAATTCTGATTCACAAAAATTGTCTTGATTTGAGATGACTTCTGGCTTAGGGATTATCAAACAGCCAAATCTGTAGATCGTGGTACAAAATGAAACATGAGAGAAAATAATAAAGAAGCTGACAGAGATACAGGCCTAAGACTGATACGCGTCTTCGGAGTACCAACGTTTGGAAGATTAATTCGATCAATTTTTCTATTTTTTTCTACAAGTTTAGTAGCGTTTATGAAGTAACAGCGTTTGGAAGATCAATCCGCCATTACTTTTTTCGACTTTAGGACTTTTCATATGGAAGCAACGCCTGGGAGAATTCTCTTCTATCTTTTTTCACGACCTGAATAGCATTTATGTAGCTACAACGTACGACAGTTCAAACCGCCAATATTTTCTGCAAACTCGATCTTCTTAGGTATAGTAGCAACGCTCGAAAGACTAAATTTTCAAATATTTCTGTTGCGAAGCGAGTAGCGTTTATGAAGAAGCAACTTTTGAAAGATCAATCCGTCATTAATTTTTGCGACTTGAGTACATACTATATAGTAGCAATGCTTCGACGATCATTTTTTTTGTTATTCGTTTTTCAAATCAAGGAGCGTTTATGAAGTAAAAAAGTTTGAAAGATAAATACGCTATCGATTTTCGTGACTTGAGTACCTACATTATAGTAGCAGCGCTCCAAAAACCAATTTTTTCCTAATTTTCTTTCAAATCAAGGAGCGTTTATGAAGTTACAACGTTTGGAAGATCAATCCGCAATTAATTTTTGCGACTTAGGTACCTACTTCGTAGCAGCAATGCTTCGTCGATCATATTTCCTGTCATTCTTTTTTCATATCAAGGAGCGTTTATAAAGAAACAACGTTTGAAAGATCAATCCACCATTAATTTTTGCGACGTGAGTACCTACATTATAGTAGGAGCGCTTCAAGAATCACTTTTTTCCTAATTTTTTCCAAGATCAAGGAGCGTTTATAAAGTTAAAACGTTTTGAAGATCAATCCGTTATTAGTTTTTTCGACTCGAGTACATACTATAAAGTAGCAATGCTTCGACGATCATTTTTTCTGTCATTCTTTCTTCGAATCAAGGAGCGTTTATGAAGTAAAAAAGTTTGAAAGATAAAT
>WSXT02000017.1:461896-481638 GCA_011762715.2 Neuroterus valhalla
GGGTCACAAATTTTTTTTCTAGCAGCAGTCGCAGGCCAGTAGGTCAAAATTAGTCAGCTTTGACAGAAAAATGTCAAGAAGGATTCCCAAACTTCACGTGAGTCGAAGTGTCTCAAAGTGTTGCACTTTGCACAGCAGAAGAAAAAGAAATTCAATTAGCATTTCCTTTCAATGGGTCACAAATTTTTTTTCTAGCAGCAGTCGCAGGCCAGTAGGTCAAAATTAGTCAGCTTTGACAGAAAAATGTCAAAAAGATTTCCCAATCTTTACCTAACTCGAAATGTCTCAAAATGTTGCACTCTGCACAGCAGAAAAAGAGGAGTTCCAACTAAAATTTCCTTTCAAGGGGTCACAAATTTTGATTCTAGCAGCAATCGCAGGCCAATAGGTCAAAATTACTCAGCTTTGACAGAAAAATGTCAAGACGGATTCCCAATCTTTACCTAACTCGAAGTGTCTCAAAGTGTTGCACTTTTCACAGCAGAAAAAAAGAGTTCGAATTAGAATTTCCTTTCAAGGGGTCACAAATTTTGTTCTAGCAGCGATCGCAGGCCAGTAGGTCGAAATTAGTCAGCTTTGACAGAAAAATGGCAAGAAGGATTCCCAAACTTCACGTGAGTCGAAGTGCCTTGAAGTGTTGCACTTTTGCACAGCAGAAAAAGAAGAGTTCCAACTAGAATTTCCTTCCAAGGGGTCACAAAGTTTGGTTCTAGCAACGATCGCAGGCCAGTAGGTCAAAATTAGTCAGCTGTGACAGAAAAATGTCAAAAAGGATTCCCAATCTTTACGTAAGTCAAAGTGCCTTGAGGGGTTTCAGGGGTTGTCACAAATTTTCTGTTAGTTTTCCTTGAAAAAACTGCCCCTGTTGATTCTGTAGACCCCTGCTCTGGTTCAAGACTCACCACTTCCTGATGACTAACAAAGAGCTTCGATGTCACCTTTTCATTCAGTTTCCAGGACTCCTGCGAACTCTACAAAGGGTTAGGATCATCAGTGTCCGTCGCTAGATATAAAAAGAAAGAGACTAGGGTCGAATTCGTTTCTCCAGGGGGCTGTTTCACCTAGTCAAATGACCTAGTCTCCGTCAGTCAAATCAGTCAATGACCGTCTTCTGGTTAACCCTGCTCTGGATGAAACCTCAATCCAAGTCAACCCTCGAGCTTGTTGAAGCTAAATGGTTCTAATCGAAATTCTAAACTTCAAACTCTAAACCCATGAGCCAAATGTACCATTCTCGAAATCCAAAGACCCACTGAAGTCCCTTCTTGTAGAATGTAGAATGAGGTGGTGGTAGTTGGCTGGTATGAAGGGAACAAGGCCACCCTTGGGAAAGTGGAGTAATTCGTCCCCTTTGGCGTATGGTGAGTGGCCAGGACGGATCAATCGAAAGGCGGGTATAAGTTTCCGCCGTTGTGGTCCAGCAGCACCGAGGTTAGCTGTCGTGGTCAGTTTCGGATTGCGGCGATGTCAGTGACAGCTGCTCTAGAGTCTAGAGGGCCGCGTATTGAACTCACGTCCAGTCATGCTCCTTTATACCTACTTACCTCACTCCTATCCAACCCTTTCTAACTCCCTCTGGCCTTCTTAGTCAGCCTCCTCTTTTCCTCTTTCACCACCCTTATCCTCCTTCTGTGTCCTTCTCCTCAAGATCTTCTCTGCTTCGCCGGACGCTGCCTGGTCAAATAATCATTTCTGTAATAGGACACAAGCACATAGAGCTGCACCTAACCTCTGATAAGATTCGAGCGGCTTAGCCCTTCCCATCGGCAACGATTAGGATGTTCCCTGAGGCTACTGCTCGACCGTGTCCGTTATCATCGGGATCAGAGAATGAGACTGTTGAGATGCATTATTAGAGTCTCTTACATCGATTCCATTGTATGATTGAGCCAAGCAAAAGAGGAACGGTCGCTGCAATGACAGAGTCAGATTGTTGTGAATATAGAGAGATATTTGTTTGAACTGTTATCTTTTATCGGAACGTCTTCGATGATGCAAATTGATCTCTATGAAGAAGATAAGATTGGGAGCCATCCATGAACTGCATTAAAAAATTTGGGGCAGAGGGGGTCACACAAAAATTATTGTCCTAACATTTAGTGGTGGTGGGTGGGGAAGGGAGGACTGATAAGAAAATTTTTCAAACACGACTCCGGCTACAATTTCGATCTAAATTAGAATTACAATTAAAACTAAGTTACAATTCCGGCTATAAGGTCCATTTCCAATTTTCTTTAGTCATTAAGAAGCTGAATAAATTTTCGGGAGAAACCTTGAGAGACGGAAGAAAATCATTTAAGTTACTTGATTCAAACAGAAAGTTTGAAGAAATTAACAATTCAAAGAAATTGATGCCATATTAGATCTTATTGGTTCAAAATAATTGATGTCAGCCTGTGATCGATAAATAAATATGAGAGAAGCACAACTTGAAAGCTCATTATAAATTATAAATTCGTTACCACCAGGTGGATTGTTATAAAGAATAGTACAATTTTTAAAATAATTTTCGATATTTATTCAGTGATTCTCGTTTTTTGTTCAACTGTAATCAGTATAAACAAGCATGAAGAAACATTTTTTCTCATTGTTATAAACAAATTGCGTACAAAAATGCGCTGACTGGAAATTCATCACATATGGTTACAAATTATACTAATTGGTTGAAAATTCAATAATTTTAATAAGAACGCAAATATTTTGTAGGAGAGCTATATTTTTGGTCTAATATTTCACTACTTTGTTAAAAAATCAAGAGTTTTGTTGGTTAAAAAATCATCTATTTGATTAAAACTACAACTACTGTACTATCGTTCGAAAATTTTTATGTTCTATCTGAAAATCCAACTATTTCATTGAAAATTTGTTTTATTGTTGGGAATTATATATTTGGTTGATAATCTCTCTTGCTCCATAAAAGCCTAATATTCTTGGGTGGAAAATTATCTTTTTGGTTCAAAATTCACCTATTACATTTTTTGTTCAAAACCTATATTTTTAATTGAGAAATTCGAATACTGTGTGGAAAATTTGTTTAATTTTTCGTTGAAAATTAGTTTTTTTTTTAAAGAAAATTTATCTTTCTCATTTCTGGTTGAAAATTTATCCTTTTTAGATGTAAATTTAACTATTCTGTTGGAAATTGAGTATTTGGTTGATAATCACTCTTATTTGAAATAAAATTAATCTTCTTCGTTGTAAAATCATATTTGTCGTTATTAATCCAACTTTTCCTGTTTATTAAAAAAATATGTTTTTCTTCTGAAAATTCGAGTATTCTTTGTTAAAAATTTGTTGAATTTTTCGCTAAAATTTTTTTTTCTGGAATATTGAACTATTTTTTTTCTGGTTGAAAATTGATATTTTTTCAAATGAAATTTCAACTATTCTCCTGGAAATTAAATATTTGATTGATAAACCCTCTTGTTTGGTAGAAAATTGATCTTTTTGATTGAAAATCGTATTTTCCGTTAAGAATTCGACTATTCCATTTTTGGTTGAAAATTTATGTTTATTTTTTTTATCCAACTATTTTGTTGAAAATTATGTAATTGGTTGATAAATCCTCTTTTTTGGTCGAAAATTATTCTTCTTGGTTGGAAAATCGTATTTTCCGTTAAGACTCCAAATATTCCATTTTTGGTAGAAAATTTTTATTTTCTCCAAGAATTCAACCATTTCATTGGAAATCATGTCTTGATCGATGTTTCCCCTCTTTTTTGGTATAAGATTTATCTTCTTGGTTAAAAAATACTCTTTCCGGTTGAAAGATAAAATAGTCCATTTTTGGTTGGAACTTGTAATTCTTCTTCTGAAAATTCAACTATTGTGTTGAAAATTTGTTTCATTTTTCATTATGAAAATAATTTTTTTATCGAAATCTCATCTTTATCATTTCCACTGGAAAATGGATTTTTTCTGAGTTGAAAATTCAACCATTTCGTTGGAAATTATTAATTTGGATGATAATCCGTAATATTGGTTGGAAAATAATCTTCTTGATTGGAAAATCTTCTTTTTGGTTAAGAATGCAAATATCCCATTCTTGGTTGAAACATTATATTTTATTTCTGAAAATCCGAATATTATGTTGAAAATTTGTTCCATTTTTCGTTCAAAATCAGTTTGAAAAAAGAGCTATTTTTTGCTGGTTAAAAATTTATCTTTTTCAGTTGAAAATCCAACTATTATTATTATTATTTATATATATATAATCATTATTATATACTATTTATATTATTATTATTATACCATTAAGCCAAATCTCTTTTAGGGTAAGCGAAACTCGTTCACACTTTATCGTTGTCAACGAATTATTGTTGGTTAATTTTTACACCAAGGAAGTTCAATTGAAAATTATGTGTTTGGTTGAAAAATCATTTTTATTGGTTGAAAATTTAACTATCTTACTTTCGGTTGAAGATCTAACTATTTTGAAATTGAGAATTTAGGTGTTTTGTTGAAAAAGTATTTCTTTGATTAAAAATTCTATGATCCCGAGTTGAAATCCGGCAAAAATCCTCAAAAAAATTAATCTTCTTGGTTTAAACTTTTCCATTCCGTTTCAAAATTTGAAAATTGTGTTACAAAATCATTCTTCTCGCTTCAAAATTACTTTTCTTGCAAAAAATCGGATTTTTTTCTTAGTTTGAAGGTGTCACTGTTCCATAAAAAATCTTTATCCCTTCAGTTTCAAATTCAACTGTTTTGCTGAAAATCTTCTTCAGACGGAATATGAACTGCACTGTTGGAAATTTTTTTCTGTTAGAAAATTCACCATTCAGTTTAGTTCACAATCGTTTTTTTTTTTTTGAAAGTTTTTTTTTTTTTTGAAAGTTTTTCTTTCAAATTTCATTTGTAAAATAAAAAAACCATAATCAAAGTGAATATTCACCAAGAAGTCAAGAGCCATTCGAAGATGCTCTTATTCAACCTCATCAGTCAGATTTCTAAAAAAAAGATTATTGATGGTAAAATTTCTCCCATAAATGAAGCAACAATTTCGGTAACAGGAATTGATTCCTGCTGTCCAACCACACAAATGTTAAATAACAAATTATGCTTCATAATTGGTTAATAAAATAATAATCGTCTCTAATGAAATAATTATGGTCGGAATTTCTGTCATTTTTTGTTTTGTTTTGTTCAGGTTGCATTAACCACAAGCTACACTTGCAGACGTCAGCCATGAATGATTGACGCGGCATTTTGCGTTTCTATATGGGTCACGTCAGTCATCCATCAGACAGGCTTTTTTTACTCAAATTCATGTTTTATGCAAATAAAAATGGAACGAGAACATTTCACTTTTCACTTGATATGCATACGATCCGCACTACGGGTCTTCACACACAAAGTATCATTCAAAGTATGCCTACAAGATTGTATCATCGAGATAAAATGCAAACATGTTTTTATTAACATATTTTTATTAACGTAATTTTATTAACATATTTTACTTCAATCCTACAGAAAATATAGTAAATAGTTGGAGTAATTAGTTAAAAGAAACAGCTACTCTCCATTACCGTTAACGATTGAAAATAATATGAATATTTACTGACCGAAATATCCATTCAAACCTTTTTCCCTCCTGATACTACCGGTCGAAAATAAAAATGCATTGCACCCCAGGAAACTGTTTTACTTTCCAATTACTCGAATCCGATAGAGAGATATTGGCGCTCGCGTAAGTATCAAAAGAGGGTTGGAAGTTCTTCCAGATCTCCAGACAGTTTCTCTTCCATTCTTCTTTCTTTCTCTTTTCAACCCGTGGTTCAGAGCGAGAGGGTAGGGACAAGTGGAATGAGTCAGCATGTGCGGAAGGTCGGGGGATAGTATGGGCATTGAGTCTGGATAACGATGGCAGGAAGGCCGAGCGCGATATTACCCGAGAGCCGGGTTAGGTTAGGTGGTCGAGGAAGACCCGCTCATGACCCGCTGGTCGTTACATCCGGAGAAGGAGGCAGGAGTCGTTGGAAGCCGTCGCGTCGGGACGGCCGCCAAGGGACGTTTTCAACGCAACGAGCACCTTATCTTCGCTTCACCTTCGCCTACGAAACAGACACCCACCTATCTACCCCCCGGGTTATACTATCCTCTTGGACTGTCCGGGTTCCCAAAAATAAACTACTCGCCGGATGAAGCCGAATGTAATTATCTACCAGGCTCGGAAACGAGTCTCTGAAACAGTCCTGGAATGCACCCCATGATATCCTTTCTGTTTCGTGATCATCGTTACTCTTGAAAAATAACTTTTTACTTCAGTTTTGTAAGGTTTCAGAGTCAAAACTGGTCTTTGTTGCAGCTGAAGTAAGTTGGACTCCATTCACATCAGTTATATCAGAGAACTAATTTAGTTGTCTAGTACATCATGATGTATAGTACATCAAGTTTTTCTTGGTTGGGGAATAGTTAATAAGAACTTATGTTCAGATTGACAGACAGCAGCAAAGTTGAATGAGCAGTCTCCTCAGATGGCTGTAGGAACCAACACCATCATTTCCATTGAGAGTTTCGTTGCTACTGAAGCATAACCGGAGAAAAAGTAGGACACTCGTCGGCTATATTGGTACCATTAAAGGATTCACTTTTGTTTCTTTAGAAGCACCTGAACGGTTCGCTGGTTGATAGATTTCTACTTGGTTGAGGAATAGTCGATCAGAACGTGTCTTCAGATTGATAGGTGGCAGCAAATTTGAATAGATTAACAACCTCAGTTGGCTGATGGAACCAACACCGCCATGTCCATCAAGAGTGACTGCATCAGCCAACTAGGACACGGTGCACCAGAATCCAGCAACACTAGTTACAGCAACCATTTGATAAGTACCTAACACTATCTAGAGTGTTTTTGCAACTGAATCAAAAGCGAGAGAAAAAGCTGGACACCCTTCGCCGCATTGATTCCATTTGAGAACTCATTTCTGTTTCTTCGGAAATACTCGGATGATTATCCAGGTACATTGATTTTTTCTTGGCTGAGGGACAGTTGATCAGAACGCGTGTGTATATTCACGGTTAGCAGCGAACTTAAATGGAGCAGCCCCCTTATTCAGCTGACGAAATCTACATCACGTTGTCCATCAAAAGTGATTGCCTCAGCCAACTGAGGGATGTTGTACCAGGATCGAACTAAATTGCTTTAATCAACTATTTCATAGGTCACACTATTCAGATTGTTGTTGCAACTGAACCAAAAGCGAGAAAAAAGGTTGGACACCTTTTGCAGCATTGGTTCCATTGGGGAACTCATTTTTGTTGTTTTGGGAAACACTCATGTGGTTGGCTTGTATATTGATTTTTTCCTTCTTGAGGAATAGTTGTTCAGAACGTGTTAATTAGCCACTTTAGTTAAGCCAAGGAACCAACACTATCATGTTCCTTTAAATGTGACTGCTTAAGCCAAATAAGGGATGATGCACCAGTATCAAACAAAATTGTTACAGCAACCATTTGACAAGTTACACTATTTTATCTGAGTTATATATAAGTTAATATAGCAAAAGCGAGAAGAAAGGTTTGACTCCTTTAGTCGCATTGGCCCTACTCATTTCTGTTCTATCAGAAAAACCTATATGGTTGTATTTGGATTGATAGACTATAGCAGAGTTTCTTCAGAAAGAATCCCAAAATAGTTGGTTGCTAGCAAATAATTCTCTCAGGGATGGATATAGTACCACAATTTTCCGAAACTCGTCAATAAACTGCGCAAGAAAGACGTGACTCATTGTCAGTCTCTTTTTCTCTCAAATCCGTCACACATAAAAATCTTTGAATATTTGGCATCAAGATTCATTGTCGATGCGACGCAAATTGATCGCTAGAATTCGGAAAGCCCAAAATAGTGGAAAGTTACGACCCTCTTGAATGAACGTGATTCATCCCAGTTTTTAAATCGCGCATACTTTTTCGACCTGGAACGGATGAGGGACGTCGTCGCCACTTTTTCCTGCTCGTCTCGTGTCTCTGTTTTCCGCGGCTCTTCATCGCGGCCAGCGGCAACGGGTGAAATTTATAATCGGCGACGAAGTTTCGCTCTCGCGCGGGCTTTTCGTCTCAACCGTTTTATAAATGTCCCCGAGCAATAAAGACGCAGGATGGATTAGCCGTGGGCTTGGCATTCCACCACGGCGAATCTATTCTGGTGATTTGAAGCAGGCACGCGCGTCCAATGAATCAATCGGGTGCCATCCTTACTCGGGTCTTCAATCTTCGTCGAAAAGCTCTACCCTCTACAACCTCTTTGATCTATCGATGAACCCTTAACCTCTTGGACAGCCCCTACTCTAGTCCGCTGGTGATTTCCGCGAAATTTCCGAGTCTCATGACTGTGGTTAGCTCGGAAATTGGTACATACAGAGAAATAGATTGTTGGAAGAACGATTTGGTTTTGGTGAACTCTTCAAGTATGGTTGACGACGATAGATGTTAGAGGTTATGCTATTTGTAGTCGGTACCATCTTCAGAAAATCATTCTTTCATGCTCTTTGGATGAATGAGTAACAGAAACAGTATCGATGATACATTAATTCAAGCTTGTTGATCTACCAAGAAATTTACCTTAATTGGATGGCAAAGTCATCGTCAATAGTCGATTGCATGCCAAAAGTATTACAAAATGACGAGGTAGAATTTGTGAAACAAGAAAGCTATATGTTCTTGCACCCAAACAACATTCTTCTTTGAATATCATTTTCAAAGTCCCCTAAACTATATATGTACCTATAGGCCTATTGTTTTGCCTAAATTATCTTATCAGCAAACTGAATTCAATAACCGGAGACAAATATAAAGTTTCACTTCCTTTTGGAACAACTCTACTCTACTTTCTACTCGTTTAGATTCATGGACAAACTTTGTTCTCGGATCCAAGACGACGAATGACAGACGCCTCATATCTCTCTGTATATACATTCTTCCTCCTGTTTTCAAGAATCCACGTACTCCTCATAAATACTGTCCCCTCCGTGTACTTACACATCTGTTTTTCCTTCTACCTTCTGCCATTGACGTCTCCCGATATTTCGAACTGCAACCATCCTTTTCTTTTATTATTTTCATCCATTCTTTTCTGAATTCTTCTTTCTTTTCTCTTACTCATTCTCCTAGTTTTCTTTCTCTACTTTCTCCCGTTGCACTTCTCTTGATTCTATTGCTCCTTTTTCTCCCATTGAGAATAACTCTTTCTCATATTGATTCTGCAGAGAAGGCGAACACTCGCGACAAGCGTAGCCTGCGTCTGGCTTTGCCCCATAAATATACCAAGGAACAAATGTTACGACGTGCCGCGGATACGCACTGCAATCATAACAATTTTATCAAACATTATTAATAACGGTCGTGCCAGTATTGGTATGTATACTGCTTACTATCTGTTAAATGAATTCAGCAGATCAGGTGGGCAATACTTCAGTCTTGCGACACCACGTTTAGTCCCAAGTCATAGGAACTAATTACCTGCGGCGCGATCGAATTATCGATCCGCTTCTACTTTCAACGAGTCCACTGACTTTCAGTCGCCGGTCTTTAATTCAAAGGTTCGTTAAACTTGCCACAAACTCCAAATTGGTTGGAGAATCGTGAAGATGGTTTCACGAAACTCTGATCATCTACATAATCTACAAACATGAAGAGTAATGACCATATCCCATCTATGGGATATGGTCAAATGTCAAGTTTTAACAGCAGTATTATGGAGTCACTACTTCCATTGATTAAATAATTATAAATATGTTCTGATACGACTCTCATTATCTACAAACATTGTATACGATCACGATAACACGTTCCGGATACTGATCAACAAAATATCAGGTACCCAACTAACTACCACCTCATGAAGACCCAAATTTCCCCTTTAAGAGGTACGATTTGCAGAAGGAAATTCCACATTCTGGAACACACGGAAAACTATGAAGACTGACGAGACGAAGGGGAGAGAAAGGAAGAAAGTTCAGTGAGAACTCCACTTGCTCCTTGCGTATGCTGTATAGATACTACATGGGGGGTAGGTGCGCATGAACTGGTGGAAACACTAGCCAGCTGTCTGCAAGACATGAGTGCGATAGAGTAAAGAGGCTAAGAAAGAAAGATGTGGAGAATGAGGGGAAAGGAGAAGAGAAGAGGAGAGAGGGAAGATCCACGAAAACGCGCGTCGGCAGGGTAGACGATTCCAGAATCTCATAAATCAGGTCAGGGTTGGCGACGGGGGTGGCTGCGGTAGTGAAGGAAGCCAGGAGGGTGGGTTGCGACGCGGGAGGGTCGTTAGGTAAAGGTCGCATAAAACAGACCCACGCTGGCGACGAGGAAGACGGCGTCGCGGCGCATGCTCGTAAAGTACTTGGCGCCAATTCCTTCAAGTCCAAACACGTAAAGAACTCGGAAAAAGCTGCTATCACTGGAGCAGGATTTTCCTTCTCTAACGTTCCCCAATTTTATCGTCTCCTATATCTTGGGTTTTAGTATTGTTTATGTTTATGGATGATAAGGATTTTGTGGAAATATCTTCGCAGTTCTTTACTGATTGTTGCTGCAGTACTATCTCAAATTCTAGACTCTGCATCTACAGGAAAAATGTTCATCCTTTACAATACTGTAACCGATTTAAGGAAGTGCTTACGTGACAAATCATTTCATAGCAAGTTTGAAATGTTGGTTTTGGGTTTTCGAATTCAATTTTTGCTAAAGTACTTGCATCCTTAGGTGTGTATCTGGAATGGTCATTCTTGATCATGTCTACAGATAATAAGGTATGCGTGAAAACACTCTAACAATCTTTCAATTGTTTCAAAAGAGTACCACATCACACTCAATCTCATGACAAGTTCCAAAGATTGGATCCTTCTGAAATGATAATTCTTGATCATGTTCAAAGATGGTGAGAGTTTAAATTCGGAAGCTGTTTAAGCAAAAACTTTAGTTTAAAGTTTTTACTCTGAAATAGTCTGAAGGTTAGTCATCAATGTTCATAAGTTTGGTAAGGAAGCATGAAGAAAGAACCCACTAGTGACTAGAATAGAGGATGTTTGGACGATAATCACTATTCCATGTATATGTATCAGACTTTTATAAGTGTATACTCTATACAAAGAGGATGAAAAAAGAAAACTGAGGGAAAAGGAAAATACGAGTGAGGGTAAAAGGAGTTGCGACGGCAGCGAGTTTAACAGTAACAGTACGTCATCCTGTCTGTCTCTCTTGGCTCCTTCTTCCATTCTCGCTTTCTCCTTCACCCCCGCATGGCCAGTTCTCTCCTTCTCTTTATCACGGTCTCTCGCACTCTCCTTAACAGCCTTCACTCTCTAAAAGCCTGGGTGTGATCTATGGCGGGACGTTGCGTCACTCTGGGAACAGATGCAGGGATCGTATATTACCCGGCCATATCTGTGAGAAGGAGAGAGACACCAACTGGGAAAAAGAGAGTAAACCGAGTGCCGCACCGCACGATCAAAAGAATGGCGAACGACACAAATCACTCGGCCTTTTGTGCTCCAGATCTGATTTTTCCGGGGGTGGAAAGAAGGTTTCTCCAACCAACCATACTCAAAAATCGCTCTTTCCAGAAGTCCAGATCGATATTCTCACGGCGATAATGATAATTCCGGAAGATTTAGCGCTTGGGGCTAGAGACATTAGGAATTAATTTATTGTCGATTGAGCCTTATCTGCTGCATTCAGACACCGGAATTAGGTAACCATTATTTAGAGCCTCTGTCAGAGGGTGGAAGCTGAACTTCATAGTTCAATATTCAACATATTTTTGGGAATACTAATTTGGATAAAATATTCCGCTCTCTTGTCTGAAAAGGATGTTCAAAAAATAGGTGATAGGATCTACTACTTGGGTTTGTGAATTCTGTCGCTGCTATTTTATTGGTCAACACAGATATTTTGCTTGTTGGTGTTACCGCTTGGTCTCTTGTAATAATAATATTGGTGGTAACAATAATGAGAAAAAGGGTTGTGCTGACTAATAAAGTAACAGCGGAATATCTTACAAACCCTCCACATGGACAACGTGGTGTACACGTTGTACATACTGTGAAGATCTACATGGTGTACATGTAAGAGTCCATACTAAAACCAAACTCAACTCTTTCCAACTGACGCTTGAATTTCAAGACAATCTTTTTCATGAGTATAAGAATCTGTTAAGCATCCTGATTCCTGAAAGAAAATTTTTCGGAGACACCAATAATATTAAATCCAGCATCAAGGGAATGACGAATCGCTGCTCGTAGAGCGTTATTACTTTTCCTCGTTAATCCGTATCACCACGCCTGCGAACGTTAGGTTAATTTATGTAACGTTTCGTTGAGGGAAAATCAGAAAGTTCGAGGAGAGCTGGACGCTCACCCCGGAATTCTCTCTTGGTCGCTATCGTAGCTAGTCGTATATCTCTTGGATGTACGCCCTCGAAAACGTGCAGCCTTTGTTTCAGATATTTATGAGACATTTTAATTCGCGCCCAACGTCACCCGCTTTTTGGGGCGCTGGAGCGGGAGGCGTAAGGGGATAATAGACATAAGGGAGTCCCAATAAAACGTCCAGGCAGTTTTCTCTTTCGACCTCATCCACCCTCTTTTTCGGAACTCGAGCCATAAGCAGAAACAAACTGTTCCTCCCCTGGAAAGTACATAAATATTATTTCCATCGTTTCCTGCTTTCCTCTTAATTCTGAATGGTTTCATCATGATCATTTCTGGATGCGTCAGCGGGTCTACGAGCTATCTCGAAATAATCGAATTGGAAATTAAAAATAGACAGTAAATAATGAGATATATGCAGGTTTCTAATGGGTCTTTCGTGTCGCCGATAAACTAGAATGATGAAGTCGAAGGGTCTTTCAAAAGAGACAGATGGAATAGTTTTCATAATGTTGGTGCGATTTATATCTGCCATGTGGATTTTAATTTCATCAGAAATTTTTATCATACTTATTAATATGAAATGAACTCAATTATTTGTTTAACACTGAACAGGACACCTGAAGTCTGAAATTATACGTGTGAAAATTATACTGTAAGAAAGGCCATTCGAGGTTTTAGAGTGTTAATGATGATTCTTGTGAATGCTAACATTAGTAACTTCATTATTTATTGGACCACTCTCCAATGAGTTATTATACTAATTTTGTTTCTTTTTTTCAGGTAAGTAGTGGTCTCCAATCGTTTGCAAAAACCAACCAGTTGACCCCGTCGGTAACGGACGGGAGATATGCGCAGCAAGCAGCAGCCGAGGCCTTCCTTCCGGTGGCCGCAGCAGCGCGGCGATAATATTACCGGTAAATAACACACGTGTATTTGAAAATACGTGCACAAACTTTATGCTTTTAGCACAGGTATCACAATAACCAGCCTTACTCAATTAATGTCGCCCCTTGTTTGACCCTTTTCTGTAATACCAGCCGAAATTGTACAGTTACTCTGATTTGAGGAAATAGTGTAAACAAACTGTCCTAGATGGCCTCCATAATAGACTCTTCTTTATCAGAGCCACTTGATAACTATTAATCATGAATCTAAAATGAAGCATTTCAATCAGCCTCCATCAAAATGATTTTTCGCGAATCAAATTGTCTGCTCGCGGACATTTCTGTCGGCTGTGATAACGCCACGTCTGCAAAATGCAACTCATTAGCCGATTATCGTCACCCGAGGAGTTCGAGCGAGTCGTAAATCGGGAATTTACGACTTCCATGAGCGAGACAACCGCGATCGGTAACGTGTAGCGATCGTTCGATGAACTGACCATTCTATGGGTCGTGTGCTATAGGTGTAGAGAATAACATAGTGGACGAAATGTGTTTGAAGTATGTTGCCTCAAAGTTACACACCCTCAATGAGATACGTAAGTTACTTCTCCGAAGTAGTTCGTAAATAACGTTAATAGTCCATAATTATTTCTCAAACTTCGTCCAGCTTCTGCAGACCCATATTATTTTACAGTGAACATTAGAGCAGAAGTTTCCTCAAGATCGTGGTATTTTGTCACTTCCTAAAAATCATAAATGTCACTATCACGGTAATAAAAATGATTTACTAATTAGATTTTACCTTGAAGATCTAATTCATACTCAAGAATTGAATCATATTTAGTATTGGGCAAGCAAATCCAGCTATAGTCGAGAAGTGAAGAGTAGTCGGTGAGTCATCAGTGACCGGGTGTCACCTCCTGGCCCCGCAGCGAGCCATAAATCGGTAATTTATGTCGCTCTTCACGTGGTTGGCGATGCGATCTCTGCAATCGATGCAATCTGGCAGAAATCATGCCACTCTGAAATATCGAAATAATGAGTATTCTCCATGCGTTCATACCGAGACTTCGGTTTCCTTCCCATCAGAAATAAAATATTGTCAGTCAATCTGATTTATTCCATCACGAAACAAAAGAGACTATTGTACAATCTGCTGTCACATAAATAATACACCCTCAAATTTTCACAATCTCTATCCAGATAACATTTACATCTTTAGATTTACTGTCTCTTTTATCTTTTTTATTCTCCATTAACATTTTGGACTATTGAATAGGGTTTCTTTCCCCTTTTCCTCTGTCGATGTCCAGTGAACATCATCACATTGGTCTGCGACCTGTAGAATGTGCCAAAATTTATCAGAGATGACCAAGTCGATTTCTTGAACCAGACTTCTGATGTTACTACAAGAATCCCTTTCTCCCTGAAGAATCTGCCACAAGCAAAATTTGTAACCCTCTCTCCAGAAAGTAATTTTTCGACTAATTGGATTTCACCCTCTTCTTGAATCTCGAACACTCAATCATTACTTTGATGTTTTTATGACATGAAAGAGGGAGCACCTTTGCATAAAAAGTGTGAAACCCTCAAATTGAATTCAAGGTGTGTTTTCGAGGGGATGCCCGTGTCGCGTGGCAGGTGCAGTCGTGAAAACAACTCGATGACTATTAATAGTCTGGTCGTGAGGTCGCTGGAAGGAAATTATATTATGAGACTGAGAAAGCCTATTCCTCAATGCCAGAGACTTACCTACCGTGACTCGCGAATGAATCCATTGCACAAATGCACACATGCAAAACACATGCCTACTATGAACAACATTCATTTTCTAAGCATATACGTGGGCCGCTCGTTTACCATGATATTACCAGCTCTATTAATTCGATAACAGCAATCTTTTTAACCAATCATAAGCTTCCATCGCTATCCCCTTTCGATTGATGATTATGCACTGTAACAGATCGTTAACTAAATGACTATCTCATTTTTCAATCCCACTATGCTTGTTATTCAAATGATCAAACAAGACTATAAGCAATACAATTTATCAACTGCTATGAGCAGAATGGAAAATGCAAAACTTAATGAAAAGAGAGCAGTCTCAATTCCTTTCAGTCCTAACTTGAAATTATACCTGTGGTATAAAAATATGTGCTGTTGCTCTTATGAACTGTTATTTTATGATGACGTGCAGAACTACACGATTGCTTTCTATCCAGAATATCAAGATGTTATGAATTCTTGAAATCTGTTCCTATCTTAAAGTTTTTGTATATCAACCTGTTTAATTCTGTAGACTGCCTACTGAGGGAACAATCTTTCTTTTTAAAAAATACTGAATTTCGAAGAATCATTAGTGTAGCAAAACATCCCGGAAAACTGATAGGGAATTTTACCAAACAGACTCATCATAAAATGTTTGTATCAATCGGTTTACACCATGTACATCATGTATAACATGTACAGCATGTCTGATGTGCATACAATGAACAATATGTGCACCATATACATTACGTACACCATGTATAACACGTGCACCATATACACAATGCACAACATCTACACCACCCAAACTATTGAACTGTGAGCAATATGTACAATTGTACAACATCTACACTTTGTACAACATGTTTCACCCTTTTTTTCCCATGGAAGAACAAACCTCAGATAAGTTCCATAAAGAGATTTTTTTTCGTACCGACAATGCAAAATCGACTGCGGAAAATCGAATATGGTGTCTTTCTGTGTGGGAAGGGACGCGTGTACGTGACAACAAGGTCTTCAAGAGACAACTGGCCCCTCCCAATCTTCCGGGTCAAATCCGGTGACATGACAAGTGAAATCCTGTATCCCTGCACGGGGGTGGAGGTCACAGAATATCGGTGCACGTCTAAATGAACCCTTTGCCTTGTGCTTTGATTTGAAAGAGGTCTTGAATATCCATTTAAATACCTGCCAATACGAGCAGCCACGCGACGCAGCCTGGGATGAACTTACATGCCCTTCTCTTGTTGACTTTTTCCTTTAACCGTCATCTCTATATTTTCGAATCTGAAAGGATAATTAAATTCCTCTTAAGGAATCCCTTAGGGAAGTTCATCTAATATTGTAGTTTGATATCCATTCTTCGCCGTCAATCGCGTATGTTTTGGAATACCATATTTTTTTATCCCTAGAATTCTTATGTTTCTTTAGAAACATTTAAATGGTTAGCAGACACTTCCATTTTATATTGTGTGATGAACAGTTGATCAAAATGTGTGTCCAGATCGACAGCAAAATGTCTTCTTCAGAAAGAATTTCAAAATGGTTGATACGGGTTCGTTATCCCTAGGATTCCTATGTTATGAATTCTTATCTCCAGTCCTTTAACAAGATTTTGCGAACATGTTTCAGAGGTTTGGTAACGCGCAAAGCAGTTTGGCCCTTCCTGACAAAGTAAAAAATAAAAATACAAATTAAAACTTGCACATAAAAGTTCCTTCTGCTTTGCTCATTGAACCCTTCACTTCTCTTTGGTATTTCTATCATTATATCATCGACAATTGAACACTCACTTACTCATTCCCTTTTATTGCCCATAACGTTATCTTCACTGACTACATTGACAAGCGTCACGTGCACTCTGCAGACTAAACAATAAAAGGGCATTTCTTCACAAAGCCTAATTGACTAGCTCGAAACGACAATGTAAAGACTATATTTCGCATCTCGTGTCGTAAAACTTAAAAAATTGGCTCCTTTCCCACGAATAAGACCCCTATAAAATTATAGTTGACCTAACTTTATGACGTTCATTTAAGTTTATTGCCCTACGGTTGCAGGCATCAAAGAAAATTATTGCAAAACTTCATAATTCCTATCAGCGATCTTTCCTTCCAAATTTTTGTGCTTGTTGACCTTGAATGTCGAGACGAGCCGCCGCAGGATCAAGTTTTTTTTCAACAAGATTTCCGTCTCGAGTGCATTAAAATCTGTAATTTAGGAGACACCACCTTTCTATTCTAGCTTATAATGCTACTTTAATTTTCATTCACGCTTAGAGTAGATTTCAGTATCTTCAGGTTCGCTTTTTGGTGAATGAATTTCCACCAAGGTTGTCGATTTGCTATATAGAAAGAGCTACGAACACTATAGACAGGTAAACATTTCAAAGAACAGTTTGCGTGCGTCATTTGAGAGCAGTTTAATGCCGCCATGAAATCGTAAAACTCGGTTACAACCAACTCGTCTTGTCCCCTTCGTCTTTCATTCTTCCATTTTCAACATCTCGTTTCTTCGATCTTCATTCAATGTATCATTACTAGAATAGGTTTGCTACATGGTTTATTTGCCATAAAAATAGTAGTAAAATGTTACTAAGATTTCCGTGTTCTTACCAATTGTCGCATTTTACAGCAAGGGCAGAAAGGGCAAAAGTGTGCAAAAGGGTCAAAAGTGTGACGTAAATGTGTAATTCATTCCTCATGTCGAGTTGTCTATCATCAGATATCATATTTCCATAAGCATACTTTATCTAAATGGAAAAATGATTTTTTCATCCATTATTTGTTATGGCGTCGTTGGTTGCTGTTGTCTCATTCTACTATACTTTTTTTATTCATTGTCAATATTTAAGGAGGACTTTGTTTATTTCTTCATTTTTGTGATAAGGTTAGGACTGTCATCATGATATGATAATTGAGTTAATCATAGGCCTGTTCTGGTTAACACGAACGTTTCCATTAAGATGCCGGCTCAAGCTTGCACGCAATTAGGTTATGCTCTGATCCATTAACCCCTTAACCCCTGCTTAAGCAAACCGACAGCTCTGTTATGGGTCTGCACCTTCATCATTACTCGAGTCATAGGTCATCACGATTTTAGTCCCATCCTTTGACATATAGTCCCAATCTATAATTATATAATGACGTTCCTGGGTAATAACATTTTAATGACATTGCATTATTATTATTATTATTATTATTATTATTATTATTATGCAGTTCTTGACGTCCAAATGTACGATAAAACAATGAAATCCTCATAGTCCAGTATATTCAGATTTTATTATTGCAATTCATTGGGCAAGAAATTTTTTTTTTGACATCTTTAGGGTGCCATAAAGGGAGCTCAAATACAAGTTTTCGACCATCAACCCTTTGCAGGTTGTCCACCATCTTGAATTAAGTGGTGATTTCTAGTATCGAGAATAACAGTCGTATTTTTTATTTAATTAAGAAAACCGTTCATACCATTTTTCACGAGAAACATATATTTTACAAATTAGTATATTATTAATATATTTATTTATTTCGGTGATATCGCAAAACTTTTAAGACAAAAGTTGTAATTCACATCATCCTCTACAATTTCTGTTTAAAAACTTTTTTGGTAAGAGCAAGTGTTTACTAACCGGAGCGTCTGAAAGTTGCACGCACTGTCACTCGGGATTGCGCGAGCGCTGTGCCGTACTTAATTATTTTAGGTTTCGTATATTGCAATTATCTTTTATTTGTTATTTGTTTTTTTTTATTTTTCTTATTTTTAAACTTAACTTTGATTATTTTTTATTGGCATTTCAATTATTAACTATTTTTTAACATAATTTTATACGGTTATTAATATGATTTCTCTTATTTGTTGGAAGAATAAATGAAAAATTCTTAAAAATGGAGAATGAGAACATTTTTACAGGAATTCGATAACAAAACTTAATTACTAAAATTTTGAGATCCATGTTACAAAAAATCGTTATACTTCTTCCACAATTCTACGCTTCTATAAACATGCTACTGAAAGTATTGAAATATTTTTTGTACGGTTCAAAATATAATTAAATAATAAAAACATAAGAATATTACATGGGCAATGAGCAAAAATTAAAAAAAAAAAAAGAATAAATAAAGGAACTCACGTTGAATGAAAACTTTTGAGTCGAGAAATGTTTTATTTTTCTTCAAGGTAATGTAATAAAATCTGTAAATTTATTGAGGTATGAATTTTTTGCTTCAAAGGTTATCCTTATTGATGAAGTGAACAAAAACTTTGAAGATACAACCATTTTTGGTCAAATAATAAATCTTTAAAAAAGAGATAAATAAATACGAAAATTGTGCTTTGATTTAAAAAATCGTAGTTTCCAACTAACGAATTTTGGCTAATATAGATTTATACTTAATGCTGCTAATTTAACTCACTTTCAAAATTATAATAACAAGTTAGTTAAATAAGCAATATAAAATAATATTCTCATTCAGTCAAAATTCGTTGTTTGGGAACTAAGATTTTTTGAAGTCAAAGTGCGATTTTGGCAGTTTTTTCCATGCATGAAAATGATACTCGCAGAATTTCGAGGAAATGAAGCATGCTTCATTTTCTCGAAATTCTGCGAGTATCATTTTACCAAAAAAATATTGAGGTCATATAAGTTTTTGTTCCGGTTTATCAATAAATATTCACTTTCGAAAAAGAAAATTGTTACAGAGCTCAATAAATTTTCGAA
>WSXT02000017.1:481738-498913 GCA_011762715.2 Neuroterus valhalla
CCCGCCCCCGGTCGTCCCCGTCCCTTTCCCCCCCCCCCCCCCCCCGACAGGCCACCTCATGAAACGGTTTCTCTTTTACTCGTTCCCTCTTTACTTCCGTTTCCGTTTTATCATTAGACTTTATGATCGGAAAACGTTTTACAATACATCAGGTCTTAATCAATACACTTCAAGAAGGATATTCGATCAGATTCAACGGGATCAACAAAGGGTGGATGTTAATTGGATGACGCTACTTCTTTTTAGAAAATATTCCTTAATCTTCTTGTTTTACATTGGATATGTTGAAATAGAAAATAGGGAAACGTTATTTGACCCTCAGTGTTTGACCCTCCTCTCTCAAAAGTCACCGACCGAGGTCCATGGAACAGCTCGTTTTCGCTCGATTAAATTCTTGTCGAGGAGTTTGCGGTCTTGATTTATTTTCAAAGTACCTCTCTTCCTTCAGCAGTTTCGTCCCTTGAAGGAAAATCATTTTTGTTTTCGAGTTCTTTTCATAAATTAGTCGCTCCTTTTCTCTAACGAAAAATTTTTCTTACGATACTATAGTCATAATTGAGTAGTTACCGATTCTGAATTTCCAAAGCGTTACAAAGGAGGGTTGAGGCTAAGCGGAGGAAGCAACTCAAAATATTCTGCTCCTTTTCTTTTATGGAGGGTTAGACTTGATTGGCAATCTTTATAATGCGAGGCTAATTCTTCACCACGTGGGAATTACCCGCAGATGCTATTTCCGCGGTACGGAATCACTTAACTCGCAGAACGATCAAGCAACCCTAATGACAGCCTCGATTTTATGATCCGAGACGGAATTCCACGAAAGAGCCTCGAGGTCATTACGGCGGAGCCTCCAATTGAATTTTCGACGTTGAAGTACCTACCAAATTTCTGGAAACTGCTAAAGCCTCATGCCTCAAATGTCTTTCGGGTTATCAATGGCTTTTATAAAGTAATTCTGGGTGATTTAAGTTTTTACTGTAAATTGTTTCAACCTAGTTTAATTTTTATTCGATGACGGTTCCAATTTCACAGTGTAATAGTTTTCAGCATAAAAATAGAAGACAAACAAATTAAGTCGTGAGGGTTTGTCTGAACATGAATTGTCACAAAAAATTGAAGGTACTGATGAGACGAGACGAAACACTTTGAGGGGTTCGAGACTTGAGGTTAGGTTAGTCGGCTGACCCGCTTGACAATCGATTGACGGCTGTCGAGAAGACCTCCCTTCTTTGCTTCCCCTTCCTTCCACCACTCTTTTCTTCTCTTCACTCACCCCTGCCTTCGTGGACCTGCTCGCCCGGGGTTGTAGAAAATTAGTCTCTAATTAACGCTCTGCGCAAACGACAAAGCAAATCCTGTTGGTTGCTAACCAAAGTACGTTCCTTTTATTGCTCATGAAGGGACGATAAAGTCGAGAAATTAACTTTTTATTCCTTTTTCAATATCCTGTATAAAGTTGACAAGAATGTAGGATAATGGTTGTGTTTTATGCTCTTTTTTATTAGTTACCTAGGGGAAAATTGTTGCTCAGGAAAATGATGATGCGACAAAAATTACTTTTTCGATTAGTGTTTGAAATGATTAAAAATGTAAAAAACACTGCCAAGCTCTTGGAAACTATAAAGGGAAAGTTTGAAACCACCAGTTGAAAGGTGGTTGGGGATGATAAGCGTGGGAAGTGCTTGTGACTAGGGAATGAGAAGACCGTTAAATGAGAAAGCTAGAACTATAGCTAACACTTTACGAATCTAGACGACCAGAAGTACACCAAGTTACTAACAAATTGTTTCATGAAGTCCTTCTTTGGACTTAGAAAATTGGTTCAGCTGCGTATTTTATAGAAGGCAGACTTATTTTTCACTTTTCCCTTCTATCACTGTGCAAGATTTGACTATGCGACGGATCAACTAAAAATTCTTGTTCCAACAAATCATAAATTTGGCGCTCCCACTCAATAGCGCCCAGGGCAAGTATCATGCCTGCCATATCCTACATACGCTTCTGAAGGTAAATTCCAAAGGGTGATATTTTCCCCTGTTGACATTCTTGGCAATGGACAAGTTGGGACATTGAGACGAAACGACGTGGGTCGCGATATGTCGTTCAAGTTGAAAGCGTCATTGCCCAGAGTCTCTCGCTTCGGAGAGTTTTGCACATCAAGCAAACTTGGAAGCTTGATGCTGGCTCGCAGAGATGACGACGCAGGTTCATAGCCTGATATGCTCGTCACGTCTCTAGTTCGTTCGCTTTCTGAGGAAGGTGACGGGTTTGCGCGGGAAACGGTGGAAGCTCCGGGTGGAAGTGACGTTGACGGGCGTTTGTCACTGTCCTCGGCAAATAATACCCAGGGAGGTTCTCGTAGGTTGGGTGTAGTCAAAGCTATCCTGGCACCCTCGTTCCAAGATGAAAACTGTGGAAAGCCGAGACGTGTGGATGTGACGACCACCTAACGCGCAAAAGGATCGTCCTTCCATTCACCACAATGTTCCATCAGTCTTGGTTCATTTATACGAACCTGCCAGCGTAAATAGATTAACTGGAGGTTCAGTGGACATTAATCCCGTGACTCAAGTTTCTGCCAGAGCTGATCAATGTGCAGTATTCCGGATCAGTTTGCGATGGAAGTCAATTATCAGGTTTCGGAAGATTCATCAAATTAGGGGGTTTCCGGATATAGATTTTAAGTCGGGCCCATTCTTGAATAAGTTCTTTAATTTCTAGAAAAAAAATGAAAATTGGTAAGACAGTTACCAGGATGATGATATGATCTGGTAACCCAGAAAAACTTGGGAAGTTAAAAAATTAACAGCTGGGAAATCATGTTTGGCAGCATAAATTATTTTCTTTTAGGTTTCAAATTGAATGTGAGTGGGAACATTGCTGAAGTTCTAAATTGAAATCCTAGTTCTCCCCGTGAATCAATCAGTTAGTCGTCATTTGTAGTGCTTCTCGTGCTAGACGTTTCCTTGATTTTCAGGTTTTAGAACTTGTTCAGATCTTGCATATGGAATGATTAGCAGTGATCTGAATCTGATTAGGATTATTAATTTACTTGCAGATAAGATGTTTCAAGAATGGAATTGATACGGTCAAGAAAAAAGCAGAAATCGCTGCAATGTCATGTCGAGTGTAATAAAACACTGGGTAAGGTAGTAAATCAATACCTAGGTGTGACGACTGCAATTGATGGTAACGAGCCGTCGTTGTTAATGCCGTTATGATAACTGTGAGACAGGTGAAAAATTAATATTGATTAGTTCTTTTGATTATGTAAAGTTCATTTTTTACAAAAGAGATGAATCTTTAAACAAAAGAATAAATTTCCATCATAATAGTTTAACCAAGTTGTTCATCTTTTTGGCAAAATTTGTAATTCAAAATCTAAATTGTCATTCTCTCTCAAAAAACTGTTTCTCCAGAAAGAAATCCGCTCCATCAAATGTTTTTGACACAGAACCTACTTTTTCGCGTCTCGCTACTTTTTCGACAAGCGGATCGAAACCCATCGATAGGTTTCTTGAAGTCGCGGTTGAATCATGCTACGGAAGACGTGAAATATAGCATAGCGAGGGAATCGTCGAACGTTGGTAGTGGGGGTGTTTGTGGTAGACTTTGGGAAGGGGAAACGATGGTCGCGGGTGGGACATTAGGGGGCGGGAGACGAAGGTAGTCATTATGTGGAGGGAGGTGACGTCACTGACGGTGACGGATGGCTACGCGTCAGGCAAGTATAAACCCCATGGTACCCAATAAATTATTGCAACTATAAATTACTTCTGTGCTCACGATATAATGCCACGGCTACTGCTACGGGTACAGGGTGCGGGTACAAGGATCGCAGTCATGTGTGTGCACACGTGCGTGCACATGCACGCTCAAATGTCTGACGCACAAGAATTTCCACTGGTGATGATGGTGCTCGTCACGCTGCCAATGGTGCTGTTTGCTGATGGTGCTTTTGTGCTTACGGAAGAGGGGTGAACAAACAAAGGTGGTACGATTCCAGCTAACTAGTCTCGACACCTCATGCCATCCTGCACATACATTCATGCCCACTTAACTGTGCGATGGCACCGCTTGCAACTGTTCGCGACATTTGAACAATAATGAGTTTAAGACGTAGGGGTACGGGTGGAAATCGACAAGGGTGTAATGTTATGGAGGTGGGTGATGCTGTCAACAAAGTTATTCCAATGTTGGTAAAGTTTTCTTTGCATTTGGGTCAGGGCAGTGCGTTTATTGGTGCGCTGCCTATAACCAATGAGCCTGGATCTGCCCCTCCACTTTTATTTGAGTTTCGGCAGGCAACACCTTGCGTAAGGCTGAAGCGAGTGCTGGCGAGGGAGGGGGCATTTCTCTCTCTCTCTCTCTCTCTCTCTCTCTCTCTCTCTCTCTCTCTCTCTCTTTTTCTTCTCTATTTCGATTAAAGATTGGATCAGCTTGGCGGTATATAAACAGATGAAAGTGAAACCACGATTTATGTCGACGCTATCTTGTCCTTGTACCTGCATGTAATTCTGGACAGTCGTGTTGAACGACGAGTTACGAAAGATTCAAAACGATGTACCTTGAAAAGTCCCGGAGCGCGTCCAAGAAAAGTTCCCTTCTTGAAGCATCCCTGCTCGGTTATAAATTGTGCGATATGAGCGGGAGTGCAAAATTGTAGTAAAGATGACTTCGTTAAGAGCCTGCGAGCCCAGGTTTCGTGTAACTCTTGACAGGAATTGGCAGTTTTTTACATACGAGTATTTAAAATGCGTATTCAAATTAGGTACATTCATACAAGGATTGCAATAAAATAGTGACTTAAGCACATTATTTAAATGGTATCTGTCGGCGTATTCTGGATATCTGGAGTCAAGTACTTGTTCGAAGTAATTAAATGCTGTGCTCAACAGTTTTGAGTGAACTTGAAGATGGTTATGCATCTTTTAAATATATTTTGCTTATTTTAGATTGCGTTACTGATGAAGGGTTGGATGACAAAGAATGAGTAAAGGGCGTGTCCAACTGCTGCGTAATTAGAATCATGCATTAGAAGAGAATTAATCGCATCCTACACCCAATATAATTGCTGGTGTTGCTCTAAAGTGCTCATTCGCTACAGGATCTGCGACAGCGTCTGATTACAGAAATTATATCTCGAGTTGTATCCCATGTGTCTGATATTGGAGTAACAGAATGAGTTTTTTCCCAGCAAGCATTAACAAGTCTTAGAGTCTTGTTGTGTCCATATGATAAGAAACTTCAGACTGGAAGCGCATAAATTGTTATAAGTTCCAGATACTCAGGAACCTCTCGAAAAAAAGGAGATTACAAGTGACAAAGTGCGGTGAGGGATCGTTTTTTGTTTCAAGAAAATAGGCAGAAATCGACCGAAAATTGTGTATTTTAAGCCATATCTGAAATAACTTGGAAAGTCTGGTCCACCCTATTTCTTATCTTGAAGCGCTCACACCATCCGAACATTCACTGCTGATTATGAAAAAAAGTAGGCAATAAATCGCGCGGCCAAGCCTCCAGGGCAGGCTGGCACTACTTTATCGACCTCTTCGACACTCGAGAATTCTTTGAGGAGTTCTTGACCAAATCTCGAATCAATCTTGCCAAATTTTTCTTGTATGGTTAGATATGGATGAGTAATATCATATCCTAGGAAATGGGTATCATTCTGAAAATGTTTCCAAGACGAAAATACTCGTTAATGAACTCCAGGCAAGTGCGAGGGCAAGTGATCTCTGGATTGGATTGAGCGTGGGCGTGGGACATGAGTACTGTGAAGATGAGAACCACTGGATAACATAATCCCGATACGTAATAAATATCGTATACGGTTGGGAGTATTGGTGCGTCTGTCTCTTATCCCAGTTCGATGCCGTGGATCAGAGGGGCAAGAGAGGGCAGGTTGATGGGCTCTCGAGGGGAAAGTGAGGCAAGGGGGGGATATTATGGGCGAGCGAGTGAGTTATACGCCTTGCCGCATGTGTGTCGCATAAATCTGTTCCAACCTCGGGTCTCAGCCCCCTTACGACCCAGGTCTGCTGGAACCTTGCTCCGAGCAACTGTGGACTGACTGACTGACTGACTGGCTGCCACCTTCTCCCTTCCTTGTCCCTCTCACCCCCTTGCCAACTCCCATGGCCCCTGTTACACTCCTCCCTCTCGCCAAGAACCTCTCAGTGGAGACCTTATCAGATCGACACGTTGTTCCCGAGCGCGAATTCAACCGTCTTTCATTACTGGGTGCTCTGTTCGCACCTCGGCCCTTGCTTCTTGGGGGCTGATGCTGGTGCAGGAAGAGACAGGACGAGGTTCCTAGATTGGACATAATGTATTTGGAACTAGTAAATGTATGGTGAAAAGCGTGGAATTTCGAATCTATCTTGTGTTGATTGGGATGATCCTCATTTAGATGGTAAAAAGCTGTTTCTGGGATTCGCTTGCTTCCACTAGGGATCTTGGTGGCGATACCAAAATGTTTTTTAGAGAAAGAGAAAGGTTCTGATCGATTTTTAGGAGCCCTAAGAATGATTCCCGTGGATGGCGTGGACATTGAATTTTAGGTGATACCAAAGAATTTTAATGGATTTCTTACAGTCGCGAACAATTTCTGCGAATTGCAAAAGAATTCACAAGAATTCAAGGAGATTTTAAGACATTGCCAAATATTTCAAGTAGATCAGGCCATTCAGAAGGATTTTGGAGAATTTTAAGAGAAACCAAAGGATTCCGACGGATTTTAAGAGATTTTAAAAACGATTTCGGAAACTTCTTAGAAGAAATAAATTGATTTTGAAAATATATGTATAGATTTTGAGAGATACTAAAGGGTTCCGGAATATCTTCAAGAATTCATGGTTTTAAGAAAAATTTTTGTGGATTGAAAAGAATTCCGAAGGATTTAAAGAGATCTTAGGATATTCTGAAATCTTTCTAGAGAAATCACATGATTTTAAAGGATTACAAAGATTTTTAAACGATATCGGAGTATTTCAACACATTATTATGGATTTTAAAAAATATTCTCGCGGACTGAAAAGAATTAAAAAAAGTATCGAAAGCAAAAAAAGGGCATTCCAAGGAATATTCCAGGATCAGAAGGAATTTTTAGAACTTGTGAAATATTTCGGAAGAAATAACAGGATTTCAAAGAATTTTCAAGAACTTCAATTGATTCTTAAGGTTTCTAGATTTTTTGGAACATTTCATAAGGAAAAACGTAATTTTAAAGATATTTGAAAATTTCAAGATGTACCGAATGATTTCGACATACTCTTAGAAATTTATGGATTCCGGAATATTTCCGAAATCTTTAAAAATTCTGAAATATTTCGGAAGAAATAACAGGATTCCAAAGGATTTTGGAGAACTTCAATTCATTCACTCATGGACTGAGAAGAATTTAGAAAAGTATCAAAAGCAAGAGAAAATCAGGGCTTTCAAAAGAATTTTCCAGGATCAGAAGGAATTTTCAGAAATTGTGAAATATTTTGGAAGAAATAACAGGATTTCAAAGAATTTTAAAGAACTTGAATTGATTCTTGAGGGTATCCGACAGACATTGAAGGAATTCAACAGATTTTTAGGGATTTTAGGAATGATTTCCGCAGATCGCGAAGGATTTGAAAAAATGTCTGGGGGATTTGGGAGTTTTTAAATGATAAAAAAATTAGAAAAGGTTTTAATGGATTTTACAGTCACTTTAGGAATTTAAA
Organism: Neuroterus valhalla; assembly: GCA_011762715.2. Classification (NCBI taxonomy): domain Eukaryota; kingdom Metazoa; phylum Arthropoda; class Insecta; order Hymenoptera; family Cynipidae; genus Neuroterus; species Neuroterus valhalla. The sequence goes on from WSXT02000017.1 coordinate 489,454, forward strand.
AACGACCTATATGGATTCCGATAGAATTTGGAGGGATTCAGAGAGCTTGAAAGGGATTTTAGAATATTCCCAAAGAAATCACGCTTCCAAGAAGGATTTCAAAGAATTTCGAGAGAAACCAAATGATTGAGATGGTTTTTCATACATTTTGAGAATAATTTCTCAATTTTTTAAAGGCTTTTGAGGAGCTAATATAGTTTTTCAGAAATTTCGTAATAAACGAAAGAAATTATGAGATTCCAAGTTATACCAAAGCATTTTGAACAATTTTGAGGGATTTCAAAAATGAATTTCGCGAGATACAAAGTACTTCAGGAGGTTCCTAGGGATTTCGGAAGAATCAGTAATGTTTCAAAAGGATATAGCGTTTTCTAGAAATGCTCAGGGATTTTCGTGGGATTTCAAATATTTCGAGTGATATCAAGAATTTTGAAATATTTCATCAAATCTCGAACTCCAGTCTGTTTTTTATTGAAATTTTTTTTGTGACCTAATTCTGATTTTTTCAGTTAAAAATGAGTCTTTAGTTGATGAACTATTAGTGCAGTCAACCTAAAACCACTATAGCCAACCTAAATTCCTCCAATTTTGTGCCTACAGCCACAAAACATCGACTTTCTGTGCAGGTGTGATAAAAACCTTCTTTGACATTGTTTTCCTTTCCTTCTCTCATCATACTCGAACTTTTTTTTTAATAAATTGGAATTTGACGATAAGGCGATTGGAATCGAATCCAATTTATGTGTACGACAAGAAGCGTCTTTCTAGATTAAACGAAGTCGAGAGTCTCAGCTCGGACACAATTCTTTTCTTCCTTCGATTCGCTACAAGTGACATTCGCGTCTTGTCAGGACGCAAGGTCTAAACCGGACACGAGAGGAAGAGAAGCCCAGAAAGTGCGGATGTCTTCGTGGAGGAAAGAGGTGGGTGTCTAGTGATAGAGAAAGAGAGAAGATGACAGGAGGACGCCTTCATCACGATATCCGTCAGTCTCTCTTTTTATTTCTCTGTCTCTCCATCTCTCTCCGCTTCCCTCCCTCATCACTCTTACCCCCTCTCTCTGTCTTTCTCTCTCTTTTGGACACCCAGCGCTTTCTCACACTTTCCGTCATGCTGTCTTTCGACGTGTCGTTTCTGTTACCGACTGCTGGTGCCGTGACTACAATAATTTTATTGTTAGCGAAGTATAACGTCTCGCGCGTCGTGAAAAGAGACAGTGACGGAAGAATGGAGATACTGATGGAACTGTGAAGAAGGGGTGAGAGTGAGAAAGATAGACTATGGAGTATAAAGCGTGCTATTTGCGGGACAGCAACAAATACGAAGCAGCTGGTGTCGATCTGCTCTGTTATCGTTTGCTCGGGCTCACCGACACGACAATTTTCAAAGGGGTCGCGAAATTCTCGCTCTCCTTTAAGTATACCCCAACCTGATTCCTGATCCAGATATGAATGTATCGCTAGACATCTAATTCAATCGGATGAAAGGTGAATCAAATTGAATAGAGTTTCAAGTAGTTGGATCCCCTAGAGAGTAAATAGGAATAATCAACTTCTAACTTTGGAAAACATCTTAAAAGGGGGCGAGACATCTGGTCTTCTCTTTTGTTGATAAAGAAGGCAAATTGTAAGCAAAATTATTTTAGAGAACTGCCCTAGTTATCTCCACTTCACGACGCAAGTGCATGGCATCTTTAAACTTTCTGTAAATATTGGGTTACAAATGATCTACGTGTGTAAACACGACAGAGTAATGGCGATGATGAAGAAGCTTCGTGTTTCTCGAAACCTTACGTTTCATCATAGCTTTCAAAATAAAACAAAGGCAACAGAGATCTCGTGATACATTTATAGATTTGATTAATGCCTCTTGTCCTTCACTTTGGAATAGTTGCAGACTGAGATTAAAGCCCTGGAGTCAGCATCTAGAATTTTGTTAGCACTACTCAACGTTTGGTGACTGAAGCTGCTATTCGATGCTGGGCCTGCAGCGATCCCACGTAGGCGTGTAGCGATCCCACAAAGAGAAACCAGCGTGATAGAGTGGTGAAGCTGATTACCCAGCTTGAAAGAAATCTGCACCAAATTCATGATCGAGTAGCGCTCCACGCGTTTGGTGTTACAACTATATCACGTGGGTGAGCACCTGGTCTAATCTCTTTCAGTGCACATACTGAGAAATTTTTGGGTCAGCTGCGACACTAGCGCTACTTAATGTTTAGTGACTGTAGCTGCTACTCGATGTTGGGCCTGCAGCGATCCCTCGTGTGTGTTAAGCGGTTCCACAGAGAGAGACCAGCGTGCTAGTGTGAGAAAGCTGCTTGCCAAACTTGAGAGAGAATCTGCACCTAATTCATGATCACGTTTTTGGTGTTACAACTATATCACGTGGGACAGCAGCTTGTCTAATCTCTTTTAGTGCACATACTGAGCAATTTTTGGGTTAGCTGCCACACTAGCGCTACTTAATGTTTAGTGACTGTAGCTGCTACTTGATGTTGGGCCTGCAGCGATCCTACGTGGGCGTGTAGCGGTCCCACAGAGAGAGACCAGCGTGCTAGTGTGATGAAGCTGCTCGCCCAACTTTGGAGACTATCCACAAAAAATTGATGGTCAAGCAGCGTAACAGAGAATTGAATCCCGAACTGCACAAAAACATTAAAATTTGTGAAATCGACACAATGACAGGACAATAGGGTGGTCCAAAAATTTTTTTCCTGGATTTTTATGCAAAACGCCTGGAAATTTGTTGGAATCCACAAAAAAATAAATGCATTAAAAAAAAAAAAAAAAAAAAATTAGAGGTGGCGCAAGCCCCATGAAGTTTAACACGTATTTCCCATAAGAGAAAAAGACGTTTTTGTAAATTTTATGCAGGATTCTCAATATTAGGTGAATCGAGTTAGAAATTTACCATTTCTCTTCACAATCAGTTACAGAATGCGAATAAAATATGCCTTTCCAAATATCACCCCCAGGAGTATGAGAAAAAAATGAGTTTTTCGAATTTTTGGCGCTAATTCTGATTCTTTTGTGGTTTCTTTAAAGTAGATTGCTTCAAATACAGGAAATACTATTTTACACTCATAGTTAGATGTTTATTTAAATCATTTTAACAATTGATTAATGTTTTCAGCAACTTTCTCTTGGAAAAGGGATAGAAAGTCAAGGTTTTTTCTGAATTTTCCAACTTATTTCCAACGTTTCAGTTGAAACGAGATGATAATCAATTAAGGTCAATAAGAATAATTGTTTAAACAATTCGGTATTAATTATTACTTTATTCTCTTTGAATGATGCTACGAAGTTGCGGTTTTTCTCAAATTTTCAACTTTTTGTCCACTTTTCACTTAAAGTAAGTAGTTATTCTATTTTATCATGGAAAGTAATTGTATAAAGAATTCATTATCATTGCTTACAATATTTTCCTTGCTTAATGATAGAAACTTGCGATTTTTTCTAAAATTTTTAACTGTTTGCCCACTTTTCACTTGAAGTCAGTTAATATTTATTTCAATTTAACAAAGATAATTGTTTAAACAAACTATTATTGCTTATGGCTTTCTTCTCTTAGATTAGTGCAAAATTAGTTGGTTAAATGAGATTGTTTTTCATTCAAAATCAATTTTTTTTTTTGAAATATCAACCATTATATTTTGGATTAAAAATATATATTTTTAGGTCGAAAATTCAACTCACTTGTTGAAAGTTGAACTACTCTCTTGAAAATTTAATTTTTGCGTTGAAGATCCATAATTTTAGTAGAAAATTAAAAATTCAGATTTCACTATATGAATTCAGCTTCTTTGTTTCAATTAATTATTTTATAACATTGGGAAAAGAACAAAAATAATCTACTTAAAACAATACGATACTGTTTTTAAATGATTCGCTCTAAAGCTTGTTTATTATCTGTTCACAGCTAAAAAGGTGAAGCAAAATTGAAGAGAAGATAGCCATAAACAATAGTAATTTATTGCAACAAATATCTTCGTTAAATTAAATTAAATAATAACTCACTTCAAATGAAAAGTGGTCAAAAAGTTAAAATTTCAGGAAAAAACCGCAAGTTTCTATCATTGAGCAAAGAAAATATTATTAGTAATAATGATAAATTGTTTGAACCATAATTTTTTAACATGTATTAATTATTACTTCAATCTAATTGATAAGTTATAATAAGTAAAATATTTCAGGAGAAAACTGTAACTATATAGTATTAATCCAGATGAAGATAGCTATAAACATTAAAAAATTTTTTAAACAATTATTTTTGCTAATTATTTTTGTCAACTTTAATTGATTAGGGGCTGTACTTAAATAACGTAACGCGTTTTTGTTTTGTTTACACCGTTGCATCTTTTTTGGCATCCTGGCATTTTTATTTTCGTCTTTATTTAAACAAAAGAAAATTGCGTTGTGTAATTTGAGTACTGCCCCTTATTAACTAGCTTCAACTGAAACGTTGGAGATGAGTTGAAAGATTTGGAAAAAACCTTGACTTTCTAACCCTTTTCTGAGAAAAAGTTGCTAAAAAAGCAATAAATTGTTTAAACAATTACTTTTCTGACCTGAATTGATTATTACTTTAGTCTAATTGAAAAGTGATGAAAAGTTGTAAATTTCAGGAAAGAACCGCAACTATGTAGTATTATTCTGAAAGAATATGATTTTAATTGATAGCAAATTGTTCAAATAATTATTTTTGTTAACTTTAATCGATTATCACCTTGCTTCAACTGTAACGTTGAAAATAAGTTGAAAATTTCTGGAAAAACCTTGACTTTCTAACCCTTTTCTGAGAAAAAGTTGCTAAAAACAATAATAAGTGTTAAACAATCGAAATAAACGTCTAATTATCAGTATAAAGTAGTATTTCATGTATTTGAAACAATCTGCGTTAAAAAACCGCAAAAAATTACAATTGGCGCCATAAACTCGAAAAACCCATTTTTTCGCTTATGGGGTTTTTTGGGACCCTATAGAACAGACCTATGGGGGTGATATTTGAAAAATAATATTTTATTCGCATTCTGTGACTAATTGTGATGAAAAATGCTGAATTTTGAACTCGATTCACGGAATATCGAGAATCCTGATTAAAATTTACAAAAACGTCTTCTTTTCTTATGGAAAATACGTGTTAAACTTCATAGGGATTGCGCCACCTCTAAATATTATTATTGTTTTTTAAATGCGTTTATTTTTTTGTGGATTCGAACAAATTTCCGGGAATTTTGCATAAAGTTTCGAAAAAAAATGTCATGACATTGATACATCTTGTTTCATGTTTTAAGATAGAAGAAGCTCAAGGGTAGCCAACATTATGTTTTATTGTAAGTTGAAGACCTTTGTAGACTGCTTTCAGGATATTATTCCGAATTGATTAAAGTCTTTGGCTTAATTCAAGACGAACCTTATAAAAGGATCCAACTCGAAATAAGACCTTTTTTTCGGTACTGCAGTAATGGGAACAAGATGAGATGAAAACAAATTTCCAGACATGTTTCAGACAACTTGTTGAAATGAAAACATCGAAGACGTGATAGGGAGAGTAACATAGACATTAAACAGGATCGGCACTGGGTTCTATAAACCCAGTAGCACAGTGTACTCGAGAACCAATTAATGATTACAGTTTGTCCAAATAGACACTAATTCCGTGCTGACAATGAGTCTTGTAGACAAGCGCCTTCTGTGGAGTCAAAAGCATGGAAGTGTTGTATCTTAATCCGGATGAGAGGACGTCAAGTGCTACAAGAGGAGAGATGAAGAAAGAGAAAGAGGTTGAGTAAGAGAAAGAGGGAGGTTGAGTAAGAGAAAGAGCAAAATTAGGAGGCAAAAGTGAAGAGTGAAGGAGAAAAAGGGAGATACTCTGGTCCGTCTTGTTCGTCGCGGCTCGAAATAGGATAGCGAGCCGTGCGAATGAGCCGACGCACCGATCCGTTCTAATAAATATTGTGTCAGCATAAATAAGCGTGATGCCTCGTGGATTACATGAGTGTAGCAGAGTTCGAGGGGCAGAGTGAGAAAGAAAGAGAGAAGGGAGAAAAAGATCATGAGTCGTCTTGTCATCCAGATGACGGACGGTTGATGTACAGAAAGACAGGTGCGCCTTTCGGTCTTCCTCTTGCTACCCGCATCTTCCCCTCATCATGGAAACCCACCACGAAAACACTCGATGAACTGCTTCTCTATCTAGCTCCCCTACTTGCTTTCAGACTATAATTCCTCCTTGTAGTCGTCCTTTATATACCCGAAAAACAGCATCGTAACTTTGCTTTGTCTCCAACAGACTCGAGATTTACTGTATTTAAGCAAATGTCCTCTTCGTCTCTGAGGAACGGGTCCAAATGTAGATTACAAAGTTATACGTGCGAAAGTTAGAGAATTAGGTCGAAGAGTCCAAATGACAATGTTCTATCTCTGCGAGAACAAATTAAAAGGTGTTAATGCGTCAAGACCAATCATTACTATATGCGATGTTGAAGATTTTTCGAAATGGAACCTTCCTATTTGAATACTTTGAAGTTCGATTTTTGAAATCCAGAAAGTTAGCAATAACTTGTTGAGAAGATGCAAACAAGGGTGTAACACTGAGATGGAAACTTGTAAGAGAGGAAGTGGTAACATGAGATTTTTATGTGCCAATCCAATGAATTTAGGGATAAAAGGATCAGGTATGAGCACCGAAAAAGAATATTGCTTCCGGACACGAATCCTGAATTCGTTGAAATGAGAACGAACTCTATAAATCAGAAAAGAGCGACACAATAGAATATATATATCACTCTTTTTATCTATTCGTTCCGGTAGGTTCCGGACTCCTGATTCTGAACAAAATAACGTTTAAAGCAGGTGTTCTTGCAACGATTTACTTTGTCTAACAAATGTTCCCGATCAATTGTCATTGTCATTTGAGTTACGAAGTCATCCACGTATTGATTGGTTGATGAAATCCTCTGGACGTCTTTTTCATTATGGATATTATTGGTATAATGATGATCTGTCAAGAACCTTTATCTTGACGTATATTTTGAAAGGCGTCCTTGACAAGTTCCAAAGATGTCCTATGTTGGATCGAATAACGTTTTGAGGATGTTACTTGTCACATCCAATTACGTCTTTTGGATATTGGAAGTTTTTGGAACGTTTTTTGATGTAACGAAGGATGTCTTTGTGATATTCTAATTATGCCTTCGAAAATTTTTGCCTATTGAGACATTCAGAATATTTACTGTTTGTTTGTTTGTTTGTTTGAAGTAAGATCGCTTCTAGGGAAGCACGTTCCAGCACCCGGTGGTTCAAGTACTCTCGAGCACCAGAGTAGTTCTCTAACTCTAGTGTTTTCTGAGTAGTTGTACTCCCACGGTAGACCTTCTAAAAATAATCATAGTGCGGTTCATAGTTTCATACCGTAGTGCTCTCTGCATTACCAACTCGCCTGAATCGATAGTGTCAGGATTGACACAATTAAGGAAGGGAAGTTTTCTTTAAGGAAAGTTGCTTCTCTGAAATCTTGCAAAATAATGCTCAAGACTTCGGTAATGTTTCCTGATGTCAGGTGATAAAATTTCCCAAACTATTGTCAGGTTATCAGATATTCCCTGAAAAATGGTACAGTCAAATTTCCAACCCTCTTTCATCAATAGTCCCATCTAATTTTGTCTCAAACATATCATGCGAGAAGAGCATATTTTCAATAGCTCTTTAGCAGTTTTTTGTTTTGTTCTCATACCGGACGGTACTGTACATTAGTATTAATTCTGACTTCTGGTTTCAGCGTGTCGTCTAAATGCTATTTGCGGGTCATATATCTCAAGTGGAAACGAATCCGCAAAATTCTGCGTTCCTGAAGCTTGTTCCACATCGATCATCGCCGTCGCCTGTTGCACGCGGCGGCGTAGTGGACCAACATTCGGACGTACGGACATAAGTACACACGTCCATCCATCTTCCACTCGTCGTTCCAATCCTCTCACATCATGGTTGTGTCTCTCCGGTTGCTATACGCATTAATAAAATTAGTGCGCCAAGTCCAGCGATTAGATCATTTTACCTTTTCCTCTTCGAGTCGCGCATTCTGCTGCTAAAAACATCGTAAACTGAAAAAGGATCCATCCGTTAAACCAAATTCTACTAATAGCTAGTTTATTGCTTTGTCGCATCTCTCGAAGATATTCTATAATCGGAGAAGACGGAAAGATGGATACTACCAGGACATCCAGAAAACGTACCTCTTATGGTTATGGTTTTTGCCCAATGAGATTCAGTGAACGACAAACATTACCAATCCCTCTATTGAAAGTACGCCCTTGAAGACGACAGCGACGGAATACCAATCGGGCTGTTATTTCAGGAGAGAAAATTCATCGATCTCAAAGACGGAATAAGGTGTTGCTCAAAGTACATTTCCTCTGCTGTTTTACGGAAGCTGACTGGAAACGCGTCACCCAATTCTTCCTCATATTCATGGTGTATTGCAATTCCTTGTACGACTTGATATTTCAAAATAATCTCTAAAGTCCTATCAATTTGAGTAGGGCCGTGATACATTAAAAAAAATTTCTTCAAGCTTGTAACTTAAAGCAGTTGCGTAACCAGAAACGTGAAAAACCCCCTGCAACATTTTACAGAAGGCTTGAAAATTCAACAGTTTGTTTGAAAATCTGCCTATTTGCGTTTTAAAATAAATTTGTTGAAAAGCTTGTCGTTTTTGGATAAAAATTCGACTTTCGAGTTAGCAAATTCAACTGTTTGGTTCAAATCTGATCTTATCAGCGTTAGTCCTGGGTCAAACCTAACCTTCCAGACCAAAATTAGTATTTTGATTCTTGGTAAACTGCCTAGCGCCAGTCCTGGGGCGGATCAGACACTTCAGGCTGAACTTGGAACTTTTTATGTTCTTGAGTATCTGAGCATCCAGACTACACGGTCTGAATCAAATCAGACCTGGAGCAGACCAGCGTCAGAGATGGGCCTAATCAGACCTTCCAGACTAGACTGTCGAGTTCAAATCAAAGCTGGATCAGATCAGCGTCAGATATGAGCCATATCAGACCATCCAGACTAGATGATCTTGATCAAATCAGACCTGGCTCAGACCAGTGTCAGAGATGGGCCTAATCACTCCTTCCAGGCTAGACAGTCTAGATCAAATCAGAGCTGGACCAAATCAGAGTCATACATGAACCAAACCAGACCATCCAGAGTGGATGGTTTAGATCAAATCAGACCTGAAGCAGACCAGCATCAAAGATGGGCCTAATAGACCTTCCAGACTAGACATTCTAGATCAAATCAGAGCTGGACCAGATCAGCGTCAGACATGAGCCCAATCAGACCATCCAGACTAGATGATCTTGATCAAATCAGACCTGGAGCAGACCAGCGTCAGAGATGGGCCTAATCAGACCTTCCAGACTAGACAGTCTAGATCAAATCAGAGCTGGATGAGATCA
>WSXT02000017.1:515200-535794 GCA_011762715.2 Neuroterus valhalla
TTCGATAGATGTTCAAAACTAGTGCGAGGATTGGGCAACGCAGGAACTCCCGTGCGTGAATCGTAATATTTCGGGAAAGAAACAACGAGGCGAATTGTATTGTCCTGTATTACCCGACAAGACAGTTCTCTCGAACTGTTTGATTTCGTTTGTCTCACATTACCCTACATAGATTCCACTTGTTTTTCGTTCGTAAAAAATCAATAACAGCTCGTGGAATGCAATATTTTGTTTGTCTCTTATTACCCCACATAGAGTACACCTGTTTTTTCTTCGAAAACAGCAATAAAAAGTGGTGGAATACAATACTTTGCTTGTGTCACATTACCATACATAGATTACACCTGTTTTTGTTTGAAAAAAGCGATAACAAGTCGTGGAATGCAATATTTCGTTTGTGTCACATTATCCTACATGAATTACACCCGTTTTTTGATCAAAGACAGCAATAACAAGTCGTGGAATACCATATTTCGCTTGTCTCAATTTACTGTACATAAATTTCACTTATTTTTAGTTCGAAAAATACAATGAAAAGTCGTGGAATGCAATATTTTGTTCGTCTTACATTACCCCACATAGATTACACCTGTTTTTTTGTTCGAGAACTACACTAGCAAGTCGTAGAATGTAATATTTTGTTTGTGTCACATTACCATACATAGATTACACCTGGTTTTTGTTCACAAACAGCAATAAAAAGTCGTCGAATGCAATATTCCGTTTGTCTCACATTATCCAACATAGGTTACACCTGTTTTCGATCGAAAAAAGCGATAACAAGTCGTCGAATGCATTATTTCGTTTGTCTCACACTATTCTACATGAGTAACACCTGTTTTTGTTCGCAAACAGCAATAACAAGTCGTGGAATACAATATTTCGCTTGTCTCAATTTACTCTACATAGATTATGCCTATTTTTTGTTCGCAAAGAACAACAATAAGATGTCGTGGAATGCAATATTTTGTTTGTCTCACATTCCCATTCATTTGTTGTACCTGCTTTTGACAAAGGAATAGCAATTGAATTTGCGATCTTCAAGATTGTGTGTGTACCAATGTACCCCACAGTGTCTCAACCTGGTCGGCAACCAGATAAAGGACCGTTATCTGTGAAATGCGACATTTTCAGGCAATTTATTGAATTCTTTTGAATTCTCTTGATGCTTCCTAATTTCTATTCAACTTTGATAATTTTGATGGATCTTGATCAGTAATTTGCAATCTTTCTCAATATTTTTGGATTTCTCGAACATTCATCTAGTAGTCTCATATATTTTATCAAATTCTTCTCATTTACCTCAAATTCTTTCCAATTTACCCAAATTGGAAATGACTTATCATTCCTCTTTTCATTTTCTTTAAATCTCCAAGGAGTGGTAGTAGTAGTGAAATGCAATATTTCGTTTGTCTCACATTACCCTACAGTGATCCCACCTATTTTTCAAGAAGAAATTTAATTTCAGATTTTCAAGATTCCGTGTTTCTTACTTCACCTTACAAGGTTTTCATCCTTTTCTCATCCAGAAATAGCAATATAATTCGCAAAATCAAATACTCTGTTTGTCCCAATTTACCCCGCAATGTCTCCACCCGTTTTTCAAACGGGGAGAAGAACCTTATTCATTTTCATTTTTCTGATATCACCCTAGACTTACCTGAACTGGGAACTATTCATTGATTATTTCTCCTAATTTTGTTCATTTCTTTATGATAATAATTATAACATTTCGTGTTTAGCAATATTTTGTTTGTCGTATTTTTCAAAGTTTTCTCGACAGATAATAATTGATTTCCAAATTCCTCAACTAATTTGTCAAAGAAAAATTTATTATTAGCTTCATCTTATAAGTAATACGAGATATTCTAATGATTCTAAACTTAACAATTTTTGTGCGAGTATAAATCAACCTGCAATTTATTTAGAGATGCCTATAAATTTATCTGCGGGAACGTGTGATGCAACACTTTTTGAAGAGTTTATTCATTGTGACTTAAGTGGTCTGGCACTTAGCCCGTCTTGAGTGAAATGTGTATTTACCAATTTTCGAAAATGAGATTATTGGCTCAAAAGATCAAAAAAATTTTATATATATCCTGACAGTAGTATGTTTTTACAGTGTCATCAAATATTATTTTGTATGCATGCCCTGACAGCCTATCTAAATTTGAGCTTGGACCTTTGTGCGCATGCGCAGTGACACATAGCTGATTAGCCGATAAAGCCTCACAAATTCAGGAGCGGAATGTTCGTTCCTCTTTATTCAATTGAAAATGAAATATTTTTTTACTTTCCAAGGATGGAAAAACGCGCTCCTTTTGCAAACGAAAAAATCCCCTCTCTAGTTATTCGAAAGCTAATCATATTTAGAAATGGAATCATTGTTTTGTCTTTAAAATTTGTCATAGTCCATAATTTTAAATACCGCAATATGTGGCAAATGAAAATCATACCCTTCATCTTGAAAGAGACTTGACTTTATACAATAATTATAATAAAGGTATCTGTTTTGAATTTGTTGCAGGGAGCCAATGAGTCCTCGCTGTCCTTCAAGAGACTCTCGGGGATCGTCTGGGCCAGCCATTGGAAGCCCCCCGCCACCGGCAATCCGAAGTAGTGCCAGTCCCGTCAGTCCCAGCAGTATCGTGCCTCTACCTCTCGGGACTCACCCACTCTTACCCTCTCACTCTGCAGCAGTGATGGCAGCGTACATTCAGCAGACGCATCAGCGACTCCTCCTGGGTCACTCACCTTTATCTCGTGGATCCGTCTCACCTCTGGTCACGTCTTCGTGTTCGCCACCTGCCGCGACTCCTGGTCTTATGGTATCGCCAACCAGCGGAGCTGAAATGTCACCCACGGCTACTCTCCTACCAGGGGTACTCGACTTCAGCACGAGAAAGGCCTCATCCACGGAAGAAGACGATGATGAACAGATTCTGAATCTCAGTAAACCTCCTACGCCTTCCTCGTCAACAGAAACGAATAACGGGCCTCTAGACTTGTCTGTGCCTAGCAGAAAACGACCAGGTCCGGAAGATTCTCCTCCACCACCTCCACGAAAGTCGTCCAGGCATGCAACTTCAACACCCACTGGTCATCAAGAAACGTCTGCTGCATCCCCTTTCGGAAGATCAGTCGCGTCCCCCTGGACGTCACCAGTGGTGGCTTCCCATTTTCCATACTTTGCTGCCGCGGTCGCTGCAGCAGCTACTAGTCAACAGCAACTTTCTCCGAAAAGCACGAGTAATGTAGTAGATCACCATCAACTATGGAATGGCAAGATGAAACCTCCAGCAAATTTGGACAAGTCTTATCAGCCAAGTGAAGCCACAAAGGCACTTGAGAAAATGAGTGAATTGAGTAAGCTTGGTGGTGATGATTTGTTCAGATCATCTCCTGGAGGGACTGGTAACAACCCCTCTGCGACATCTGGAAGCCGGCACAGTGCCTGGCAGTCACATTGGCTGAATAAGGGAGCTGATCAAGCCAAGGATGTTTTGAAATGCGTATGGTGCAAGCTGAGTTTCTCCACTCTTGCAGCTTTAACGACGCACATGAAGGAAGCAAAACACTGTGGAGTTAACATGTCTGCACCTCCTCCATCATCTGGTCATCATCAGAATATGTCTTCGATACCACCACCGCAGCAACATCATCCTCAGACTTCTACCAGTGGGGGAAACAATGGAACGTCGACACCAAGTAACAAGCAGAGTCCGTCGGAGTTGAATCTTTTGATCAAGGAGACAATGCCACTGCCGCGGAAGCTCGTTCGGGGTCAGGATGTGTGGCTAGGAAAGGGTGCTGAGCAAACAAGACAAATTCTTAAGTGCATGTGGTGTGGTCAGAGCTTCAGATCCTTGGCAGAAATGACTTCGCATATGCAGCAGACTCAGCATTACACGAACATCATTTCTCAAGAGCAGATTATATCCTGGAAGTCATCTGATGATAGCAAAGGTGGAGGAAGTACTGGTGGTGCTGGAGGGGGAGGAGGAGGTGGAGGTGGTGGAGGACCTCCAGGTAGTGGAAGTGGTCCTCATGGAGGAAGTGGCGGTCCAGGGGCTGGAGCAACGAGTAGTCACGTCAGCGCTGTTTTAACGTGCAAAGTTTGCGATCAGGCGTTTAGTTCTTTGAAGGAATTAAGCAACCACATGGTGAAGAACTCCCATTATAAAGAGCACATAATGCGCTCGATTACGGAAAGTGGTGGTCGTCGAAGACAAACTCGTGAGAAGCGGAAAAAGTCCCTACCTGTTCGAAAACTCCTCGAACTTGAGCGAGCTCAGAATGAGTTCAAAAACGGAGACGTAGGGTCGGGGATTGGTCACAGTCTGAGCAAACACGCTGGGAGAATTACGTGCGAAAAGTGTGGAGAGAAAATAGAAACAACTATTTTCGTCGAACACATTCGTCAGTGCATCGGTGCCGGAACAGTGGGTGTAAATCAGCGGAACTTCCTGAAGAACGCGCTGATGTCGAATCACATGTCGGGCGCCTTACCACTCGGAGAATCCGGTCGAAAGAGCGTGCACGAGGACACGTCGCCGGTCTCTTCGAGGCATCATCGATCTCCTTCCTCAGCCAGTGATGCCACAACACCTGGAAAAGACACCCCGACGCCAAATACAAACGAATCTACGGGAACCTCGTCTCCATCAGTGTTGAACGCGATCGAGAAACTTATTGAAAAAAGTTTCGACTCGCGGGTTCGGCACGGTGCACCCGGTCTCCATCATGCACAACCAGGTGCCCCTATGGGCTCTAGTATCCTCAAACGCTTAGGAATAGATGAGAGTGTAGACTACACAAAACCACTCGTGGATCCTCAAACAATGAATCTTCTCCGATCCTACCAACAGCATCACTACAACACTGGATCCGCGGCATCCAGGCGAGAAAGGAGTGGAAGCGAGTCTAGTTCAATATCAGAACGAGGAAGCAATAGAACAGATGCCATGACACCTGAAAGACGCCTAGAACTGTCTTCTGGGCACGAAAGGCTTTCCACTTCCTCCACCCATTCACACCATCATCGATCAACACCAGACAAAACACCTTTGCCTACCCGTCACCCTCCAGAGGAATCTGGCGATGAAGAGACTGTTGTTGTAAAGAAGGAACCACGAGAGGATGATGGAGAAACACCTGCCCAAAACGAGAGTGATCAGGGAACGAGGGAAGTTGTCGTGAAGAAGGAGGTATTAGAGGAAAATAGAGAAGAGGAAGACCAAGCAAACTACAATCACAGGCGGAGTCATCAAGAATCCTCAGAAGAAAACCGCGAAGTTCATTCACCTCAAATGAATCCTCCTACGCCCAGGTCCACTGGACAGGTCGAACATCCAACTCGGAGTCCATGTCGAAACAGTACTAGTAGTCCAGCAAGTAGCGACAGATCAGTAACTCCAAGAGGAACGCCCGATACCAAAGCCTCCAGCAGCCTTGGAGCGTTATCGTCAATGTTTGACAGTCTCTCCGGCGGTGGTGGTGGAAATAGTGGCGGTAATGCGGATTCCCAAGGACGTAAGGGCAGCAGTCATCCTCTCGCTGCTCTGCAAAAACTCTGCGACAAAACTGAGACTCGAGGTTCTGGATCCGGTGGTAGCAGGTCAGGTTCAAGTTCTGCGGGTACATCTCTGGGCCCTGCAAGTGGAAATGGCTCCAACACCAGTGGACCAGGCCCCGGTCCCACGCCGGGAGCAATTTTAGCCTTCAGTTGGGCCTGCAATGACGCGGTGGTCACAGCTGATTCCATCATGAAGTGCGCATTCTGCGATACTCCGTTCATATCCAAGGGTGCCTACAGGCATCACTTGTCGAAAATGCATTTCGTTAAGGATGGTGTCATCCCGGATCCACTGACGATCGGTAGGTCTGCTGCAGCGGCGGCCGCTGTAGCAGCTTCCCAAGCTAACTCCGGTGGCCCCAGTCATAGTTCCTCATCGCCACCTTCTTCGCAGCGGAATAAGTCGCCACCGAATCCCTCTCAGGCGAACGGAAGTCCGTCTCAAGCGGCATCTTCTCTCGAGGAGAGCCCGCACTCAAAGTTTCTCAAGTATACGGAGCTGGCCAAGCAACTGTCCAGCAAATACGTATAGTCCGAGCCCCGTAAGTAGCGGTGCCACTTGTACATAAGTGTATCTATACGAGTTCAGAGTAGTCGGGAGTAGTCTACGAGCATCGTGCCGACGACGATGCGGTTTCGTTTTTTAATTTTGGTCTGAAAAGTTGCTCTTTCACTGGAAAAAATTGAAGTTGTTTTCCTTTTGATAATATCATAAGCAGACGGTCAGATTGCTGATCGAAGTTCAAAAAATTGTTTTCCTATTGATGTTAGTTACAAAAACAGTTTCTTCCAGTAAAAAGGCAATTTCTGGTTCCTGAGGATCTCATTCAATCTGAAGTGTGAAGACAATGTACTTTTCATGAAAAGGGACAAAGTTTTCATTCTGTAAGCCTCCAAACCAAGACCACCTGTCGCCTATCGCATCTTGTTCCTGATTAGCAAATAAGCCCATCGCCAGTCTAATGGTGTTTCATCATTTTCTTCCTGCTTCTAGTCTTTCAACTAGGATAATTGAAAAGTTACGAGAGTGTCATAGCGTGTTATCAGTTCTTTTTTCAAGTTTTATCCATTATTCGAATACCTGAACCTACCAGTGAAATGATAGTTCTTTTGTGAGTGGATTTTTGTGATAAATTTCATTCAAATTTTGTACTTATGCATTCACATCACGCTTCCAATTATCCTTGTCTTATTAGTAGTTCATGAAAAAAAAACTATTGAGCAGGCAGGCGAATCTAGCGTATCTGTTACGGCCGCTCAAAATGTACAAATAATTTATATGACTGCATTTTTTGTACTTAAAACACATAATTAATTCTTCAACCTGTTCTCAACTTATTTTTACTTCGATTTGAGAAGATTTTGCTGGAGTGTCAAAATGATAACAATAGAGGATACGTACTTGCACTAGTCAGTGCAATTTGAGTGGCCTTTTTGGGAAGGGTCGACCCCTTGGAGATTTATCTGGCACGTGAAGATTCAGTGCAAATAAAATTAAGAACAAACAAATCAAAAAGTTTTACTTGTTGGATAAATTTACTGATGGGTGGAACACGATTCAAGCATAATTCTGTAATTATCGCTATAAGGAGCCGCATACTTAATTATCTACAATAGAGTTCTGACAAAAGAGCTGATATTCTGAGATTGAATTCTATTTCCGTAAGGCATAATAATCTTATTATTTTCAAAAAATTTAAGCTCTCTGATTCCAACTGAAAGCAGATAAAAATACATTACATACAGGAGACTTCCGTTTAGCTGAACTTCCATATACCTGAACGCTTTCACGCTCGTTTAGCTGAACTCGAGCGGCCCCCTCTACCCCCACTACTCTCAATTAGACACGGCAACTGACGGTAGCAACCAATTAGAAGTCACCTCTAGAAATACCTTTGTGGAGGGAGACAGTAGTGGGAATTTTTCCCGAGTTCAGCTAAACGAATTATTACGTCGCGTAGCGGTTCAGCTAAACGGAAGTCTTCTATACGTGTTTGTTCTTTTGATCTTATGAACCTCAGTTTCGGAAATATTGAGGCTAGAATATTCACGCTTCGGCATGCGGCAAGCCACTGCTTAGCCTGGAGCAAGACTTGAGCCGAGTTCTCAAGGTCAAATATTTGAATCTCGATATTTCAGAAACTAAGGCTGATTGGAACGTGAGAAAAAATATGTATTGAATAGATTTCGAAGCAGTTTTACCCTATTTTCCCCTAATTGAAAAAGATTTTCTTATTTTCCTTTTGGGAATAGAATTCTTTCTCGTAGTTCTCGGTTGAAGTTTCTATACATTGTTGGTAAAATCATTGTCGCTGCGTGAAAGCCTGTCGACGAGAATTTCGATTCCTAATGCTTGTTGATTAGAAGTAGGGGCAAAAAGATAAGGGCAATGGCAGTGAAATGCGACTAGTTAGGGGACGAGATTGAATTAATTGTGATGCCACCATATCTCGCGGCACTGCTGAGTCACGGGGCTCGGCGCGCGGCCAAGTATGTGATTTTATAATAAAATACTTAAGAAGTTTTAAGTTTTACTGATGAGACGGTGAGAGAAAGAGGAAGCAAGTATTTGCCATAGGCGCCGATTTTAAGAAACTACCGGACTTTTCCGGAACTTTTAAAATGTTGAGAAATGATCTTTTCGTTCGGTTTGCATAGATATTCATTTGAAAAGAAAAAAATACCGAATGTTCTCTCTTCGCCGCATAATATAAGTCGAGGGGTTGAGTACTGACCTCTAGATCGTTCAGTATAAGTATTTTAGCAGATTCTGGACTCGTAATTTTGAATAAGAATTTAGGAAGTGATTGAGAATTTGCAGTCTGGAATTGGTGCGCCTATGAGGAGGAATAGACATAACCTCTAAAGTGAAAGCTAATTTGGATAGATTCAGCTTACCTATCACCTGTCATAGGGTCGATCGTCAGCATGTATACCTTTAGATTAAGGCTTAGGTCATTAGCATAATTAGAGACTAGAGTAGGGCCATGCCCATGTATAGGAATCTCTTTGTTAATAATTATTGCCACGGGACTGGTCACCCGGGTGATGTTCAGCCGGTGAAAAAAGCGCATGTCGCAGTGCAATATCGAATTTCATTACACTATATTATATTGCGATCATACATACAAGCGCTAGCTCGTGACTCTTGAAGCGGGCCTTTTACAGGTTAGGCGCAAAATGTTTATGACCATTGTAAATTTTCCTTGTTTAAATGATATTTATTATCGCGACCGAGTGAGCCACGCGTCATTAACGTGTAAAATACTGTCATTTATTATCATTCGAATTATTGCGATATTGTGTATATTATATAATTAATTAATTAGGCTGGTGACCTAAAAGTAGGGGCAGGTGGCGCTACTTCCTCCAGCGCTGTAGTGCGCACGTTTCCTATCATTTTCTATTGTTCATGGTGACCTTCTGCATCTCCTTCTTCTTCTGCGCTCGGTCGGCCATCATGGAATGTTTTTTTTCCACGCATGTGCCGAGTTTAGCCTGATCGCCATGAACTATACAAAAAAAGAGAAGACGTGCGTCTTAGGGCGCGGAAGAGAGAAACGGCATCTGCCGTAAGTTTTTGGTCTCTGCCTATAAAGAAAAAAGAGGTACGGTGATATTTGAATGAGTGATTGAACGAAAATGGACAAATTTAAAGAGTTTATGAATAATAAACGAAAGAATAAAAGAGTAGAAGAGTTTAAGACTAAAAGTGTAAAAGAGAGGATGGAAGTATGAATGAACTAGAAAGTAAAGAAAGTGTCAAGCAGTGGTTCTTGATGAATGAGAAAAAATGAGAAAAGGGTGAAGTGACACACTTGTATACGTATTTCTTGTAAACTCTACTTCTTCCATCGCGGACTTTAAAAGTATTTATCAACATAATAATAATATTATCAATATTATTATTGTAATTATATGCGACTGCTGAGAGTGTGATGAACAAATAAAAAGAGAATCGCAGACGGAGATAGAATTAGGGGAAAATGAATGCGCACGCGTGCGCGTCAAAACCCGCGAATTTTCAAATACGCAAATTGTCAAACACGCGAATGGTCAAACACTTACGAGCAGGTAGCGCATTCACACACAAATACGTGGATTCACAAAGATATGCATCATGTATACGCGACTCTTCAAAACAATTTTACCAGATTTGTCATTATTTAATTATTTCGGTTGTATTTTAAAATGCAATTAAAGCTCAAATAAATATATATGTTATAAACTAATTCTTGTTGTCTTCTCTGGAAAACTACCCTTCCCTTTAATCCAATCATGATAGTTTTATATGAAGCATTTTTTTATTTTCAAAGTTTCAAAACCTTTCAATATATTGATCTAATCAGATCAATTGTTCATGTCATTTTTTAATAAATATTTGCTATACAGTTTCTAATTCTATTCATTGCATTTATTTTTTGCTCAAAGCTTTTTTGTAAGGGATTGTTCTGCTTTTTGCTGTGAGTATTTATCATTAGTTATTGAAGTTAATTACACTCCAGAAGGAATAAAAAGGTAAGTTGAATCAAAATTCATTTTCATGCATAAAAATAAAAAATAAATCTCATCCTTTATTCATTATATTATATTCGTCATATTTAGTCTATATTTTATACATTTTGATTTTGCTACTGCACTATTGCAAAAATAGAAAAACTTTCATAATACAACAAATTTCAAAATTTTAGTCTCATATCTGAGACTTTTAGAATATTTTTGTACTCCATTATTTCTCCAAGGATTCTAAGGTACTTTAGAGATTCTGAGGGATTAAAACGGCTCTGTTAGGAAGATCAAATATGGAAGGTCAATTTAATTCTTATTCAACGGATTCCAAAAAATTTATGCTTGTTTTAATGGATCTTTACAATTTTATGATGAAATGAAAAAATTAAACAAATCTTGAGGGATTTTGAAAAATTTTTTACGAGTTTTGAACATTTCGAGGTATTCCTGGATAAATGTGAAAGATAAATTGAACTAAATGGAATTTTTAACGTTTCTGAGAGATTGTAGACGATTTAAATCGATGAAAAGAACATCGAGGTATTTTCTTGTATTTTGTGAGACTTCTAAGGATTTCAGGGCAATTCTGAAGAGATTCGGGAAATGAATGAAAATGTATAAAATTTTGAAGGATTCTGAGCGATTGCAAAGGATTTTAATTGATGTACAAGCGCTCAGGGATTTTGAAAAATTTTGTGAGACTTCTGTGAATTTCAGGGTAATTCTGGAGAACTCTAGGAAATACCTATTTTGATGGATCTTCACAATTTCATGATGAAATGAAAAAATGAAACAAAAATGAAAAGGTTTTATAAAATTTTTGAATATTTCGAGGTATTCCTGGATAAATTTGAAAGATAAATGAAACCAAATGAAATTTTGAAGGGTTCTGAGATATTAAAAAGGATTTCAATTGATGAAACGAGCATTAAAGGATTTTTTGAAATTTTGTGGGACTTCTAAGGATTTCAGGGTATTTCTAGAGAATTTCGGGCAATGAATGAAACTATATAAAATTTTGAGGGACTCTGAGAGAATTCAAAGAATTTTAATAAATGAAAAAAACATTAGAGCAATAATAAATTTTTGTAGGCTTTTTGGAGATTTTGAGGTATTGCCGATTAAATTCCTTCCAAGGATTTCACGGTATTTCTTCCGAATTTGGGAGATGAATGAAATTTTATCAAATTTTCAGGGATTCTGAGAGTTTGCAAAATAATGAATGAGACAAACACTTACAAATTACAGATTACAGATTACAGATTACAGATTACAGATTACAGATTACAGATTACAGATTACAGATTTTTTTTACTTACAGATTTTGTAAAATCTTGTGGGACTTCTGAGGATTTTAGAGTATTTCTTCACATATTTGGGATATGATAATGAAATTATTGATATTATGTAAAATTTTGAGGTATTTTGAGGGATTGCAAAGGATTTTCATAGATGAAATAAAAATTGAAGGATATAATAAAATTTTGTAGGATTTTTGAAGATTTTGAGGTATTCCTGGATAAATTTGAAACGTAAATGAAATTAAATGAAATTTTGAGGTATTGCATTATATGAACGCAGTAAACATCGACGGGTTCTGATAAATTTTGTGGCACTTCCAATGATTTCAGGGTATTCCTCTAGATTTTTTGGGAATGAATGAAATTATATAAAAATTTGAAGAGTTCTGAGAGATTGCAAAGGATTTTATTTTATGTGCAAGCATTTAGGGATTTTTTTTTTAGGGATTTTTTTTTTGTGGGTTTTCTGAAGAATTCAGGGTACTTTTGGAGAACTTTGGGAAATGAATGGAAGATATATAAATGGAATGATTAAATATGTCAAGGGATCCGGAAATATCGCGGTGGATTTTGAGGATGTACAAACTTTGAGGGATTGGAAGGATTTCTGTAGGGTTTCCAAGGATTTCAAGGAATCTTCAAAGAACTTTGGAAGACATGTTAATGGATTGATATGTAATTTTGAAGAATATGAATGATACAATGGATTTTGATAGATGTGAGAAATATTAGAGGATTTCGAAAAATTTTGTAGTTCTCCCAAGGATTTCAAGAAATTTCTATGGGAAACAAATGAAATATTATAATATTTTAAGGGGTTCTAAGAGATCGCAAAGCTTTTTATGGATCCAACAGACATTAAAAGAATTATGATATTGAATGGATTTTTGAGGATTTCAAGTAATTCCTTGAGAAATTTGGAAAAAGAAGGAAGGATATGAAATATAAAAGGGTTCTGAGAAATAGCGAATGACTTCAATAGATGCAGCATAATTTAAGGGATCATGAAAAAATTGTGTGAGGCTTTCAGGAATCCCAAGCTAGATCTGAAGAATTTTAGGAGAAAAATATGAGGATATGTTATTCTAAGGTATTCCTTGAGATGTGAAAGGAATTTAATAGATTTAAAAAACTTTGATTGATTGTAAGGATTTTGGTAGGATCTCTAAGGATTCCGAAGAATTACTAGAGAACTTTCGAGGACATCATAATGGAATGGTATGTAATTTTGGGGATTCCGAAAGATATCAATGGATTTTAATAGATGTGAAGAATATCAGAGGATTTCGAAGTATTTTGTAGTTCTCCTGAAGGTTTCAAGATATTTCTATGGGAAATGAATGAAATATTAAAAAATTTTGAGGGATCCTAAAAGATCGCAATGGATCTCAAAAGATCTAAGAGACATTAAGGGATTTCTGAAAAATTTTATGGATATTTGAGGATTTGAAGGGAGTTCTGGAGACATTCGGAAAAAAATGCAAGGACATGAAATTTCAAAGGGTTCTGAGAAAAAGCAAATGACTTTACCAGATGCAACAAATATTTATGGATCTTAAAAAAATTTTGTGGGGTTTTCAGAGATTCCATGCTAGATCTGAAGAATTTCGGGAGATAAATATGAGGATATGTTACTCTAAGGGACTCAGTGAGATGGCAGAGGAATTAAACAGATGTAAAAAATTTTGAGTAATTGTAAGGATTTTGGTCGGGATTCTAAGGATTCCGAAATATTCCTAGAGAATTTTAGAAGATATGTTAATAGAATGATATGTAATTTTGCGGATTCCGAAAGATATCAATGGATTTTAATAGATGTGAAGTATATCGGAGGATTTAAAAATATTTTGTAGTTCTCCAAAAGATTTTAAGATGTTTCTATGGGAAA
Source organism: Neuroterus valhalla (assembly GCA_011762715.2). NCBI lineage: Eukaryota > Metazoa > Arthropoda > Insecta > Hymenoptera > Cynipidae > Neuroterus > Neuroterus valhalla. Next base: position 528,474 of record WSXT02000017.1, read on the forward strand.
TGAATGACCTATTATGAAATCTTGAGGGATCCTGAAAGTTCGCAAGGGATTTCAATAGATCCAACAGACATTAAGGGATTTTTGAAAAATGTTAAGGATTTGGAGGATTTCAATGGATTTCTGGAAATCCATTCGGGAAAAAATGAAAGGACATAAAAGTCCAAAGGTTTCTGAGAAAAAGCAAATAACTCTCATTGGTGCAACAAATGTTTATGCATTAAAAAAAAAATTTCAGGACTTCAGAAATTCCAAGGCAGTTCTGAAATATTTTTGGAGATAAATATGAGGAACGAGAAGGATTCCAGGGATGTAAGAAACATCGAAGAATTTTACGTATTTTGGTAGGATTTCCAATGTTTCCAAAGCATTCCTGGAGAACTTCGGAAGATATGTTGATGGTTTGATAAGTAATTGTGGGGAATTCTGAGAGATCGCGAAGAACTTTAAAAGATGTGATAATCGCTGACAGATTTTAAGATATTTTCTAGGATTTTCAGGGATTTCAATGTAGTTTCGGAGAACACTGGAAAATAAATGAAATGACATGACATCCCAAGGGGTTCCTTATTCCTAAATGATACGAGTAATTTGATTGGATTTTGAAGTATTTATGATCATTTTGCGTAATTTGAAGTATTCTTCTATGATTCTGAAAGAATTACAGGTAGTTGAAAAATTCTTAAGAATTTTATTTTTATTTTATTTGAAGAAAAAGTTCAGGATTTTCAAGGATTTCAAGAGTTTTGAGGAATTTCTAGAGAACTTTGGAAAATGAATGACATGATATGTTTTGAACGGAATTTTTCTCTTGTTGATTGAAAAATCTTCCTTGGTACAAAATTCGACTCTTTCGTTGAAAATTTTCGACTCAAATTCTTTGTTTGATTAAAATTTTCCTTTTTTGGTCGAAAATAACCCTTATTCGTTATTACTTTGTTTCTTCCCTTGAAAATAATTTTATAAAGTGAAATATGAATTATTCTATCTTTTTTTTAAAATGAATCTTACTTGGTTGAAAATTCAACGGTTTCTTCGGAAAGTCATTCTACAATATTGAAAAGTCCACTGTTTTGTGGATGTAGGTATTTTCGTTCGAAATTTGTTTTCTCATTGTTTGAAAATCATTTTTCTTGCAGTAAAGCCAACTTCTCGATTAATTTAACTACTTTCTCACGGAATCATTTGCATGATTAAAGAATCTTTTTGTTTGAAATTGGACAATTTAGATGGAAAATCGTTTTCCGAGATCAAGAATAAGAATTGAACAGATCCGTAAAAATAGAGAAGAAAAAGTAAAGGAAAGAGAAAGAGGAAAGAAGAAGGAACATAGTTATTGAAGGAAAAGATTAGTAGGAAGAGGATTTTGAGGATGATGTTGAAGAAATTCTTGAATGGCTCAAGTCAAAGGTAGGGCTAGAGGAATAAGAAGTATATGAAGGAATAGGGGAAGAGTAGAGGAATCGAGACGGAAAGAAGGGAGACCTAGTAATTTGTACGGGGTTATATGAGCGTTTAGGAAGTGAACAAAAGAGTGAAAATAAGAAATAAGGTGAAGAGAAAGATTGGAAAGAATGGAAGGAAGGAAGGAAGATTTGAGGATATATTACTAGAATGGAGGTGGATTAGGAAGCACCAGAGGGAGTTAATGAAAATTTGGGACCATTGGCAGTCGTGGTGTTTCTGGAGACATGATTATACGATAAGAATGAAGATTGCAGGGCAGAAGGAGGGATAGTAATAGAGATGAGGGAAATTCATAGGAGAAGTGAACGGAGAGGTAAGGATATTACTAAACACATTGGGAGAACTAGGATGATTGATCTCAAACAGAAATATAGAAGAGAATGAGAAAGGAAAGAACATTCATATGGCACGGCAGAGGGGGGGGGGGGGCATTAATAGGCTATGTTATTAATAACGAAAAGGTAAGGGAAAACATTCAAAGGCTTGGAATAGGGGAGCATTTAAATTTGGACCATCTCCTGTTAATAGTGACAGTAGATGGAAGACGAGTGAAAAACGGAAAACAAAAAAGTGAAATAGGAAAGAAAAAGAGTAGAAAAAGGTTACTGCTAAGCAGAGTGAATAGAAGAATCTAGATGAGGGTTAAAGTTGGTAGAAATAAAGAACGGTAATACAAACGAGGATGGAGATGAGGAGGGTAAAATTCGATGAAATTTTATAGGATACCGTTGAGAAAGAAGTCGGAGGAGAGGAAGAAAGAAATAGCTGCGTTGAAGAGTGTGAGGCGGAAAAATGAGCCAAATATACAACCAAAGGAAAGTGAGAAAAGAAAAGAGCAGTATAGGAGAGTAGAGAAAACAAAGGAGCATCATTCTTTATGCAATACGAGAAAAGAGGAGGAGAATAAAAAGTTCAATGAGGTAACACAGAGAGAGCAGTATGCTGAATAATAAATAGAGAGATTAGAAAAAATAGAAGGATAAAATTAGAAGATTTAAATATCGGATTGTGAAAAATATTGTATGGATTAGTTTGGAAGAATGGAAAAAGAATATCGAGAGAAGGGAATCGAGGGAGTGGCACTTGATAATAACAGGGTATGGAGAGAAAAGGATGGACAGAAGTATGGAAACAGGGGATAGTGGAAACAATGGTAAGAAAACGAAAAGGTAAGAGGTCGAAGATCATGGAAGGGTAACTGGAATTATATGAGATGTATGTTTCAATAGTATAAGAAGGGGCTAAAGAGAGAAGTAGAGGAATAGGTGACATGCTAGCAATGTTTATGGATTCGAGGGCAGCGTTTGACACATTAGCAGGGGAGAAATAGATAAAGGTATGAAGGAAACGTACGTGACAGAAGGTTTAAGGACGAGAAAACATAAATAAGGAATGGAAAAGAGAAGGTTAAACATGGATTAGAAGAGGTGGATGACATAATGAAGAACCTCAGGTTATACAGTGAGAGAAGAGGTTCAATAAGATAAGTTGAGAACGAAGGTAGGAAGGATAGCGTAAGAATTAGAAGAGAAACTGACAGAGAGAAGGAGAGTGAAGTTGACCAGGGTGTTCTACAAAGAGGCTGAAGAAGGGAGAAAAGAGAGCAATAAAGTTAAGGCGTTGAGAAGAAGAAAGGGGAGATTTTCTTGGAGGACATGGTATAGGAGAAGGACACAAAAGGAGCTATAGGGAATTGTGAAAAAGAGATAAGGAAATGCATGTGGTATACAGATGAGAGAGGATAGGAGGATAAGGATACAATAAGTGGTACACAGTGTAAACAGAGAATTATTGCCGAAATATTTGTGAAGAGGATGGGGTAAAGATGGGTGGACGAGAATAGCTTGAAGAAATGAAGAACAAAAATGAGAAATGAAGTAGAAGGAAAAATGAATTGGGAGAAATATGAAGAGAACCCTTTATATGAACCCTTTTGCGTCAAAGGGTCATAAACAGGACAATCCTGCAATCTGAAATTAATTGACGACTTTTCCAAGTTGGGTAATATTCTATGAAAATTATTATGAAATCTTCATCCCCATTCTTGGCAGCTCTAAGAGTTAACTTCAATATCGGAATATCGCTCATTGCCGATATCAGCTTCTTCAGGCCAACCTGTTTAGTAAATCACGGTGAAGGTCAAACTGTAAACCGTGAGCGAGTGGTACTAGGAAAACAGACGGTAGAAGCGGAACCATGAAAAGAGAAGATAGAAGGAGACAAAAAATGAAAAGAAAACATAACAGAAGGGGAAGGAGGAAAATGAGAAGAATAAGGAAATAGAGTGGAAAAAGATAGAGAACCGGTAAAAAATGATGAAGACCTAGAAAAAGGAATAAAGATGGGAGGAAATTTTAGAGATCTACTCAATCCATTGGAAACTATTACAAGCAGCTATCTATAATTCTCATCAATCCATGAACGAATGTATAGAGAGTGAAGAGAAAGAGAGAGAAAGGATGAAGAGGCAATATAATAGATGGAAATGGAGGCAAATAACAGAAATATAAAAAAGATGGCAGATAAGAGAAATGCAAATAAGAGGAAAGATGGGAAATAAGAGAAATACGAAGAAAATGTATGGAAAAATAAGAAAAAGAGTGGAAAATAATGAGGTATAGGGAAGAGTGAAATGGCTTCCTTTGAAGTTTCTTCTTTTCTTTCATTCTTTCTTTCTTTCTTTCTTTCTCCATGAGTGAATGGTATCAGCAAAAAGGGGGAAGAAGTGGCAGCATGAAAAGAGAAGAGACAAGAAAAGAAGGGTGGAAAGGTAACATAAAGGAAGGAGAAGTGCAGAAACGAGTATTGAAGAGAAAAACAGACAAAAGAAGTAGAAACCTGAAAAAAAGAAAGAAGAAAGAGGAGAAGGATAAAAGAGCAACATGGGAGAAGAAAGAGAAGGAAACTTTGAACAATGAGAAAATCAGGTAATAGGGGATAGAAAAAAAGAGTAGAGAAGCGTGGAGGCGAGTATATCTTGAGCTGATTCCATAATTACAATCAATCCATCAGTGTGTTGTACCAGCAAACCCCACATAAGAAGTGGTGCTATAAAAATAAAAGGCAAGAAGAAAAGGAGAAGGATCAGAAAGCTACGAAGGAAAAGGAGAAGAAGGAGAATGAGCAAAATGAGAACATAAGGTGAAAGAGAAAAGAAAGAAAGACATGAGAAAATAAGGTGAGAGAGGATGAAAAAGTGAGCAGAAATTGATAGACCGAGTGAATTTTGAATCGATTTCCAGGAATACAATCAATCCATCAACGAGTGGTACCAGAAAAACGTATGGAAGAAGGTTTACTATAAGAAGAGGTGAATAAAGAAAGAGAGGGATTAGGTAAAGGAGGTAAAGAGGGTGAATGAAAGTGAGCAGGAAAGGATGAAGGTGAGTGGATTTTGTATGGATTTTCATAAATCCAATCAATCCATAACCAAGTGGTAGCAGCTAAATAGACGGAAGAAGTGATATTACATAAAGAGCAGAAATGAGAAAGAGAGGAGGAGGCCATTAGTATATTTGGAGGTCAAGAAATACATCCTAAATGTTAGAAAGTTCGAGATTTCAAGATTCAGATATGCAAGTGGAATTCACATGAAAATAGGAAGGGTAAAAGAGTAGAAGTGAAGGATTTTGTTTACCTTGGTTTCGCTCCAGGAAAAATAGAAGTAAAGGCGCGCATGTAAGGATAAAAGTTATCGAAGCTTTCGTGGTCAGCAACCAAGTTTTAGACATTTGTAAACAATTGTCAAAGGAGGAGAATGAAGAAGAGAAGACGAAATAAGAAGGAGAAGTTGAAGGAGAAATTGAAAAGAGGTTTAATGATGTTTGAGTCGATGGTTGAAAGCGTAATGTGGTATTGTCTAGAGGAGTAAGGGGAGTATAAAGAGGCAGAGAATTACACAAAAAATATCAGAGGCGGACCTTCGGGTCAGGAAAATGCATGCAGAGGCTCTTAGTCCGAGGGGAAGAAGATAGATATAAAGGGGATGCGCAAAAGGAAGAGCATGTGATTTCAGGGAGAAAGCGAGAAAAAGTGATAGTCGAGTGTTGGTAAGAGAGTGTGGGAGGGGAAGGATACTTACATGGGTGGAGGACAAGAAAGGATAGAGGAGGAGAGATATTTCAGAAGTAGGCTTGCAGGATTCGGAAGTTATGAAGAGGCATAAGATAGGCTCAAGAGAACTGACAATAAATCAAATTGAATCAAATAATAATGTCAATTTTAAGTGGATAAGATTCGAAGAAAGGGTAGAATACTTAAGAGAAATAGGAGAAGAGGGAAGTCAGAAGGTGAGAGCAAGAGCTCTTGTATGTATGAGAGGGACAATCCTGCAAGTAGTGTAAGAGAGGGAAGGCTAGACTTTAACATTGGATAGTAGGCTGTGCAGAAATGTAGGAGAAAGGAATCATAATCAGTGGAATAATGCATGTGAATCGGGAAGGGGGAGGGGGATGAGCTGGTAGAGGTATCTAGGAAGAGGAAAGAGAAAGGGGGGAAGGAGGAGGAATGTCAATAGCGAGGCAATCGATAAAAAAAATAGGTGAAGTGCGAGTGGGAATTAAGGAACTTAGAGGTGTGTTGTGGATAAATAAGGGATTGCACGAACTTCCGTAATACCCCTTCTGAGATGAGGATGAATGATCATAGAAATTCACTTGCGAGGATGAAGAAAAGTGAAAACATTTGAAGGTTAAGAAAATTAATTACTCGAGTGAGGATCTATGAAGAATGTGAGTAGCAGTTAGAGTACGGGAAGGATAGAAATGGTTCAGTCAATTCAAATAAAAAAGAGTGTTTACCTAACATGTAACTGACTCTAGGCCAGAATGGTGAATTTGATAATGTACATACAAAGAAGAAGAAGAAGACGAAGAAAGAGGAGGAAGAGGAGGAAGAGGAGAGATAAAGAAGAGAGGACGAGAAAAGGAGGAGAAAAGAGGGTAGAAGAGGATGGAGACAAAAAAAGAGAAAAAGAAAAAAATGAGGATGAAAGAAGAGAAGAAGAGGATGGAGGCAAGTAGCTGTGCCGAAACCGGTCGCCTCTGTACTCCTTTTCATAAGAGATACACCGCATGCCAAAGATACGTGGATACTTTTATTTTAACCGTAATGCGCTAATGAATTGATACAGCGCTAAGCAGCTACTTGCACTTCTCTTCGCCCTCTTCTTCACTCTCTACACTCACAAACTCCCTTTTATTGGAGATATATCCTTTTGTTACTCCTTTCTACGATCATCACTTCTTATTTTATTTGATCTGTCCATTCGCTGCAACAAGACCTCCTTGGAATCTCGATCGAGATTTTTTTGGATCGTTACTCGATTTTTTAACCAATATGTGGAAATTTAATTGGAATGAGAAGAGTTGGCTTTTAGGGAAAGAGGGAGAACTAGGAATTGACCATAAGTTTCTATAGACTATGATTGATTAATTTATGATTTATGATTTATAATTTATGTTGGAGATTCATCTTTTTGGTTAATAATTAATTTTTACAGTTGAAATTCTTTAAATTACTTTTACATTCTCATTCTGAATGAGAAAGTATTGGTTTTATGTGAAAATTGACTTTCGCGGATTTAATGAAACCTCCACGTTGGATAAAAAATCAAAGGGGGGAGCATTTCGAACATTTTTTTGGATTTTTTTTTCCAAAACTCAGAAATTTCAAGTACGGTTCCTTGTAGTGGGTGAAAAATGAGACACTTTATTTCTATGATTTTTTTTGATAAAAGTAAAGTTGTCAGAGTTATGGCATCTTCAAAATCCAACAATATGAAAGAAAATGAGAATTTTTAGCCAAATAACGCAAGATGAAAAAGAAAGTCAGAGAGCACAAATGTTTCTTCTTGGGA
>WSXT02000017.1:535894-582328 GCA_011762715.2 Neuroterus valhalla
AAACCGTAAGTACGGTTTCTTGTAGTAAGTTAAAAATGAAACAATTTATCCCTATGATTTTTTTTTGATAAAATCAAAATTGTCAGAGTTACGGCATTTTCCAAATTCGAAAATATAAACGAAAATGACAACCTTTAGCCAAACAACGCAAGATATAAGAAAAAGTTTGAAGAAAAAAAAGTGTTTATTGTTGGAAGCCCTCTAGGATGATCTTTACAACTTTTCGAGTTTTCTCGAAAAAGAGAAAATTCAAATCTCGGTCACACAAAGAATAATGAAAAAAGAAAGATTTATTTTTTCCTAACTTGTGCACCAAAAAGATCTACAAATTTGGTAAAATTAACTTTTTTGATAGAAAAGTAGTTTTTGCTTCATTTATAAAAAAAAAAAACAATAAAATGAATTCATTTCAATCAGGGAAAATAACTATGAAAATGGAATAATAAAATTTTTGAAAAAATGACTAAAGTTAACACCGAAGATTGATAGGGAAAAGTTATTTACCCGAAGAATGTCTGTAGATTTATTATAATTTTTCCCATTGGACGCGTAGTGTTTCTTTCGATCGTAAAAAATAAAATTGAAGAAATTGAATTTCTAGAAAAACTACACAACATGTGAAAAAAATTAGGCAACAAAACTTCTCTACCGCTTTTGGACTGGCGCGCTCAAACTTGCGAGCGAAGCGAGCCGCGCGCAAAGCGCGCGATGAGAATGTGCCCGCGCGGCGGGCAGATTTTTTTTCATTAATAATGCCAGGAATCACAAAGATAATAGTAATAATATAATTTTTCAAAATAGTATGACGCAAAATAGTAGATGAATGATCAGAATTTCAAAAATTTTCAAAGATTCCAAAAATTCCTAAAATCTTTAGAATTTTTCAGATTTTTTGAAATATTATAATATCAAGATGTTTCTTAGAACTAATTCAATTTATTTACATTGAACCAATCAATATATTTAGACTTTTCGCACATCTTTTCTTTTCACAAATTTTTCACATTTTAATTTCTGTATAATGTAAAACATCATCATAAGATTTTATTTGATTATAATTTCATATTTCAATTATATCAAATTAATTTGTCACTTTTTAAGCACTTGCTGGTTGTATTTAAACAGTGAAGATAGAAAAAAAACGAAAATGCACGTTTTGAAAATCATGAAGTTACAGATTTGCAGCAAGTTAGTGTCGTCATGACGCGTGAATGTGCGTGCTCTTGTTTATTTAAAACATGCGAAAGTTTGCAATTTTTATCAATAAAACTATTCTATGGAAGTTCGTTTTTTTTTGTTTCAAGATTAATTATTTGAATTGGAAATTGGTCAACACCACTTTGGGTTGAAAACTGATGTTCTAGATTTAAAAATTCAAATTCTTGGTAAAAAATTGAAGCAATTTGTAGACATTCGCACTTTTGCCATAAAACTCCAATATTTGGTCGAAAATGTCTACTATTTGCTTAAAAATTCAATTACTCTGTTAAAGACATCTATTTTTTTTTAATTGTTCTACTTTGTTGCAAATGTTACACAAGCAGTTTGACTTGGAAAGTGGAAAACTTGAAAGATGAGATTGCTTCGTTCTTATTGTCTTCACTTTTTGTATACGATTCTCAAAAAATGAATGGCAACTTTCTAGAAAAGAGAAGAATTAGGTTCAGATTCAAGATTTTGGGTGTTTCAGGAGATTTCTCAACTTAAAGAGGAAAAATATATTTCTGATTTGTCCTCACCATTGCTATAAACCTGCCGATAAACTTGAAATATTGAAGATGGTCTGGATTAACATAAGAGGCTGGGTTGATTTGCAAACTGTAATTGCTCTTGTTGGCGTATTCAAAGAGACAGTACATTGGATTTAGCACCTCGTGACTTAATAAGAAGAACCACTCTCTGAAACAGGAAAAAGAGATTAAAATTTTGCTCAATTTTTCATGTTTAATTTCATCATTTGACTTCATTTTTAAGTAAAGCCTTCCTTCAATTGGTTTTTGACTTTTGAATAAAAAATGAACTTAAATAAATAAATGAATTGATTATTCAAAGACAAAGGGCTAAGAAAATCCTACCTCGACACTCCTCCGTAGTCTAAACCTTCCTCTCCCTTAAAAATGATATACAATCTACGTCTTAATGCAAAAGCCTCTGCGTTCATGATTTGGTGATATGAATCTTCGAAGAGTGTTTGTCGACTAACGCTGATTTTTATGTGATTTGGCAAGGCGTTTGTTTGACACAAAAAGCGGAACTGCGAAAGTTTCCAGCGAAAGGATCTCTCGTAAGCTCTTGGCACTCGATAAGCACCTTTCGGTCTGTGAAAGTAAAACAGGAATTACAGAAATATATTTGGAATGCATGATTCTTTATACAGAGTGTCTACCAGACAAACGATTGTCAATGCCTAGTCAATTTTTTATTTTCCCGGTCTGTTCATTATACTAAATTGTGATTTTGTTGCTGAAAATTTTCCTTTTAATTCAGATTTGAAATTACATATTCAAAAAAATTCCTTAATTTAAATCAGAAACGATTTTTTTACACAGACAGGGTTGCCACAATTGACCCACGCGAAATTTTCCTGATATTTCTCTGATTTCAGAAGAATTTCCCTGATTTTTTCCATACATTTTCCATACAAAACATAAATTTTACATATTTCTGTGATTTATATTTACAAACAACTGATCCTAAAAATGAATGAAAATATTATGAATTTCTTACGATATACTATATGATATTTTTATACATTGCTTACAATTATTCGATATCAATTCGATATTTTGTGAAATAATTTATTTTTAGAATAAGTAAAAAAAAATGTTATCGTCTAAAGCAGATTCGGTTCATATGACCCTACTGATGAGTCCAATGAATCAGACCAGGACGGAACGTTTTAACATCAATTATTTATTATAGATTTATATTTATTTATATTTTTTAACATTAATGTTTTTGAATGAAAAATGAAAAGTATAGACCCAAATGCCAATATAAAAATGATCTTTTACAAGCTTTGAAGGGTCTCCAAAAAAATGTCTTGACAGCGTAGATTTAATCTGAAAAAATTTTGGCGACCCCTTTTTTCCCTGATATTGATGAGATTTCCCTGAATTTTCCATGCTCATAAAATTTCCCTGATATTTTCCTGATTTCCATGATTTCCAGAAATTGTGGTAACTCTGATGGATTCCCCACTCAGGGTGGCGATTTGGCAGACGATTTTAAATTCCCGGTCATTTTCCGGTCCTTCCCGGTCATTTTTTTTTTCAATTTTCCCGGTCAACTAAAAGCAGCATGTTCATATTTGTTGCAAAACACAAACATTTTTTTCCATTCATGACGTTCATCCTAAACATCCTTTAACAAAAAAGATCAAGGATTGCAAAATAATTTTATTTTGAAAAAAATACTCAAATTTTCCACGAAAAAATATCATTTTTTACAAAAGTTGGAACAGTTGAATTTACAATTGAAAAAATCAATTTGCGATAACAAAAAATGGATTCCTCACAAAATAGTTCCTTTTTCAACTAAAGTGATGAATTTCCAAACAACATTATGAATCTTCAATTGGGATAGTTTGAATTGCAAACCAAGAAGATGAATTTTCAACTAAAATGATAAATATTCAACTAGAGCACTCCAATTGGCAACCATGAAGGAGATTATTCACACAAAGAGATTGATTTTCAAATAGAAAGATTAATTCTCTACCGAAAATACAATGTTTCAACAAAATTGTTGAATTTGGAACTGAAAAAATCATGGTTTTTAACCGAGAATAGAACAGTAACATTTTTAGTTTGAAACCCCAATTCCATACCAAACTTAAGAGTTTTTAACTAACACTAAGAATCATCAACTAAAAGAGTTAAATTTTCAAACAGGTGAGTTCATTTTTAGTGAAAATGTATGAATTATTGTCAATCAAAACTTGAATCCTAAATTTTGAATCTAACAAAACAAATAGATTTTTAACAACAACTATTTTAAACTGGGATAAGTTGAATTTTCAGTTGAAAGAAAACTTACAACAAAAAAAATTAGCTTGTAACAAAAAGAAACTAAGTTTCAAAAAAATCTTTTATCAAGAAAAATTATAAATCTTCAAATAAAATCGTAAATGTTTCACTGTAGTAGTTAAATTTTAAACCAGAAAGACGAGTTTTTACCTAAAATTATGAACCCTTCACTAAAATATTTGAAATCTCGACTAAAAATTAATTTAAAAAAAAAAAAAAAAAAAAAAAGGAATTTTTCAATGAAATGGTTGAATATTGAACTATAAAAATTTACATTTGTAACTTAAAATACAAAAGTAACATTTTTGGCTTGAAAATTAATTTTGAACGAAACATAAGACTTTTCAACCAGATCAATTTTCGACTAATATGAAAAATATTCAATTGTTTAAGTAGAATTGTTAACCGTAAAGAAAAATTCTCGAACAAGTTGAACTTATTGAACTTACTATCCATAAAGACAAATTTTCATCTAAATAGTTAAATTTTGAACTAGAAAAGATAATTTTTCAGTTAGGGAAATTAATTTTCAACCAAACTGATGAATTCTCAGGTAAAATGATTGATCTTTAACTGGAATAAATATATTTTATGCGAAAAAGGTGAATTTTTAACTATAAATATTAATTTTATACAAAAGTGTCGAATTTCGAACATAGAAAATAAATTCTCAAAGGAATAGTTTATCTTTCAAATTCAAAAATCAATGTTCAAGTAGTTGGTTTTTTACCAAAAAAGGATGAATTCGCAATGAAACATGTAAACAAGATTTCTATTATAATTTAGAAATATTTCTTATTCGAAACACTGCTTCTACTCTAAGGACTGTTTGAAGTACTTTCTTTTTTGAAATAAGAAGAGGGAACTTTCAAATTGTGACAAATTTCAAATTGGAAGAACGAATTCTTCAAATTTCTCGATTCTAAATCCGAATTATAATTAGTTTAAAAAGTTCCCGTTACATGTAAAAAATTCTCTGTTCCAAGTGAAATTATACTTCCTTACTGAAACTCCCTCCCCTAAAGTTAAAACTATAATTATTTATATATTTTACTTTTTCCCGGTCAATAAAATTCCCGGTCATTTCCAGGTCCGTCCCGGTTTTCCGGTCAAGTCGCCACCCTGCGACTAAAAGTAAAAATTGTGATTCTTTTCGAAAATTCACTGTTTCAATTCAGAATTAAAATTCTTTTCGCAAATTCCTTGTTTTAGATCTAAATCATATTTTTCCCCATAAAATTCCTCCTTATATGTACAACATATTATTATTCCGGAAATTCCCTTGTTGCAAATCTGAATTATAATATTTTTTCTGAAATTCTTTGATTCCTTGTTCTGGAAATTCCTGCTTTGAGAGCTGAAAATAAAATATCAAAACACTTCAATTATTTAGTTTAGTACCTTCGAACGAAAAATCCCGGACACTGGGTAGAATTTCCAGTTAATTTTCCAGGTCAATGGAATTCCAAACCTTTTCCGGTTTTCACAGTCAGGTGGACACTATGATAAGTTTATGAAATCATTAAAAGTATAATCTCACCCTTTTGGAGCACCTGGTCGTGGATCCTGGAATGTAGTTGTTCTCGAATTGTGATCGACGAAATACCTGTGACCATCCTCCGTCAAACGAATTTCCCATCCATCTGGCAATGGAGGCTCATCCATTCCAGTTTCCTGGCCCTGAGTTCTGGGGTCTTCCCACTGAGTCGTTCGATTTTTATGATTAACATAGTAAACTCTTCCCTCGGGCTGTTTTCTTCTTTCCCAACCAGCTGGAAGTGGTCCCAGGGCATCATCTTCATCCACAGTCGAGGTGGAAGGCCCAGCCACAGCACTAGGATTCCCATGAGCTTGAGGATACAAAAATCTCTGATTGCCTTGTTGAACAACGTACTGTCTTTCACCCTGCCAATGCTGGAAATGTTGCAGCCTTTCTGTGTTGGGCCTAAAAAAATATTTCATCATTAGGGACTTCAAAGAATGACAAAACTTTTTATGTAATTTAACGAGAAATTCAAACCTTTTTAGAGATTCATCATGAGATTTTAGACGACTACAAAAGTTTTTAGGTATTTTGAAAGATTTTTAAGGAATACGAGAGGTATTATAGATTTCAATTGATTCGAAAAGATTTTGAGATTTTGAAAAAATTGCCTGGTACAATTTCAGGGAATATCTCAATTTTTACAGGAATCTTACAAGATTTTGGAGGACTTAAGGGAAAAATTTAGGAAATTTAAAAATGGAACAGCCCAAATTCAAATTTATGTTCGACTTCCAACAATCACGTTAATATCTAAAACTCCTGGAAATTAAAATAGAAAACCAAAAATCCAACCATCAAATTTGGACAAATATGGTCCATCAGATTCCTGGTTTTCAATTTGAATATCACGGAGTTTCAGATGTGGACTTCGAAGAGTTATATCAGAATACAAGAAATTCAACGGGATTTTGATACATTTCGAAATATTTTGTAAGAAGTTATGTGATTTCAAAGAATTTGAAACGATTTCAAAAGATACCGAAGTATTTTCACGTATTGAGAAAAGGGTAAAAATTTAGGGATTTTAACCGATTTCCAGAGATTTTGCGGTATTTTGGAAGAAAATTTGAAGAAATCTGAATGGATTCAAATGAATTGAATAAAATTCAAGAAGAAATAAGGAAAATCCAAAATATTCTATTCATTGAAGTAAAATGGTAGCGAACTTATAATTCAAAAGAAATGATAACAGTTTGAAAAGATACAAAAATGCATTGAATTTGTTCAATTTTGACTGAATTAAGGAAACTTAAAGGGAAAAATGACGAAATGCCGATGATTCCGAAGTGAATTATTTAAAAAAATTCAAATAAATCGACAAGTATTTCAAAATATTTTGAAAATCCATCAAGTTTTCAGATTTGGAGTGATTTTAGAAAAATTCAAGGCAATTTAAAAGACCTAAGGATAAATGCTAATAATTTCAAAAGAACCCCAGAGAATTCAAACAAAATTGAAAGAATTCAGGGTAAATTGAAAATTAATTTCAATGAATTAGAAGAAATTCAAAAATCAGAAATATTCCATATTCAAGTCCACTTGTAGTAAATTCAGAATCCAAAGGAATTGAGAACAGTAAAAACATATTTGAAATTGCATTAAGTTTCTGAAATTCGAATTGAATTTAGAATTCCAAAGATTTCGAAGTATATTTTAGAAAGAGTTCGAATGAATTCAGAATTATGTTGAAAATTGATCAAGTTCATTACATTTGGAATGATTCCAAAAAAATTTAGGGCAATCTAAAAGACGTTACGGTAAATGAAAATTATTTCAAGAGAATTTTCGAGAATTCAAACAAAATTTGGAAAATCGAGGGTGGATTTCAAATGAATTAGGATGAGTTCAGAAAAATTTGATAGAAATTGAAGGATTTTTCAAGCATTCGAAGGAATTCAGAGGGATTAGGCAGGGTTCAAAATAACACTTCAAAATTCATGTCCTTATAAATTAGGATGAACTGGAGATAAGTAATTTCCAAAAAACTACTTTTTTTCAACTTCTTCACCATCTTTCATTTAACTTTAATTCCATGGATATGTGTTTTTGAAATTTTCGAAAAAGAATCTGCAAGTTTTGAGAAACTTTTTTAATTTTTCAGGATTGTTAAAAATTTTTATGAAAAAGTCGAAATTTTTTTTGAAACTTCAAAGAGTATGAAAATTTTTCAAATTGAAATCCCTATAAAAGTTTCGAAATAATCTTATGATTTTAAAATATTTATTTTGAGAGAAAAATTGAGAAGATTTCCAAAATTTCGAAGAAAATTCTTTAACATTTTGCGGCACTATATTTTATTCCGCAAGATTCTTTAATTTTAGGGGAAATTTTAATCATTTTACATCAGATTTAGAAGTTTTGAAAGAATTTATGAAATAATTCAAATTTTGAGAAGATTTGAATGAATTTCGAACAAAATCTTGATTTTTTTAAAGATTTAAGCCATAAAATATGGAAGAATTGTAAGAAGATTTGGAAGGTTCCAAAAGTAAGAAACAATTTTCTCAGGACTTCTAGAAAAATTTTGAAACAATTTTTTATCATTAAACATTTATTCCGCGAGAATATTAAAACAGATTTCCAAAATTAAAAAAAAAAAAGAATCTAGAAGATTTCAAGGCACTTTTTTTTATTTTGCAGGATTTTTTTCAAACTTTAGGGAAAATTTGAATCAACTGACAACATATTCAAAAGCTAAAACAAAATAGTTCCAATTTTAAAAAGATGTGAATAAATTTGGAACAAAAATGTATATCTTTGAAGATTTAAAACATAAAATACAGAAGCTTTTAAAAAATTTAAAAGCTTTCACTAGAATAAAACAATTTCCGGAAAAAAACGTGGAAGATTTTAGCACGTATTCCAATTTTCCAAGATTTTTTCCAATTTTATAAAATTTTTGTATCATTTCACAAAAAATCAGAAGTTTTTAAAAAATTACAAAAATAGTTTAAAATTTGAAATATCTGAAAATATTGGCAACAAAATGTATTATTTTGAATACTGAAAGGTTTGAAGAAAATGAAGACATTTTCTCAAGATCTATAGGACACTTTGAAATAATTTTTGTACTTTGAAGTTTGAATCATTCATTTTGAAAAAATATTTTGAACAGCTTACAATAATTTTGAAAGAGGATCTGGAAGATTTGATGATTTGTTTTTTTAAATTTTGCAGGATTTTTTTTAAATTTTAGGAAAAATCTGAATCATCTTACAACAGATTTAGCAGTTATAAACAAATTTCAGAAAAAATTCGAATATTAAAAAGATTCAAATATATGAAAAGAAATTGAAAGTTTCTTAAGTCAGATCGAGTCAATTCAAAAGAAATGGAAGAAGTTTAGAAGTTTGGAAGAGATTCAAAAATATTTTGAGGGTTCTAAGGAGAACTGCATAGGCTGAGGCTCAAGGGGTGTAAGGAGGTTTGCCAGGATTACGGGACAAGGGGTCTAAAAAGGGTTGCAAGGGTTAAGGCTTGTGAGAAGGGTAGTAGGGATCAATGAGGCATGCGTTTTATAAGAGTTGCATGGGTTAAGGCGCAAGAAGAATAAGGAGGTTTATGGGGTAGGGGCAAAGGGTGTAAGCAGAGTTGCAGGGATTATAAGGATGATTCCAGGGACTAATGGACAGGGGTTGTGAGGAGCAGGGGTTACAGGGGTTGGTTATCGAATAGGGTTGCATAGGTTAAGGTTAAAAGGAGGAAGGAGGGTTGCAGATATGGAGGGGTATGGGGTTTAGAAAGAATTGCATGGGTTAAGGCTCAAGGGTTGTGAGAAAGGTAGCTGGGGTCAAGGGGGCAATAGTTTTGAGGAGGGTTGCATGGGTTATAAGGATAATTCTAGGGGCTAAGAGACAGGGGTTTCCTGGGGGGTTGCAGATGTTGAGTGGCGAGGGTTTGTAATGTGGGCAGTATTCTGAAGGATGGTTACAGGTTGCAGGGGTTAAGGGACAGAGATAAGTTCTTGAAAAGCGGCTGCAAAATCTTCTTAAACTATAAAGAGATCTTATAACTAACCTCTGCCAAGTTGTGCTTCTCGTGTTATGATCAACATAGTAAATTCTCCCTCGTGGATCTCTTCTGACTTCCCAACCTGGAGGCAAGGGTTGTGGCCTTTCCCAAGACGTGCTTCGTGTATTATGATCCACATAATACCTTCTCCCATAAACGTCGTATCTCATTTCCCAACCAGCCGGAAGAGGCTCCTCAGCTTGGTTCCCATTTTCTGTTTCACTGGGCAAGCTCGCTGCTCCAGCTGGGTTAGTTGGCACCGCAGGTTGTGCAGAAGGTACACTATTAGCTCCAGAAGGGGTGTGATTTGTTGTTCCATTCGAGACTACAGGACTACTTGCGCTGACCACTTGGCTATTTGAATTTACTGCAGCCTGAGCAGGGGATCCATAAGCTGGAGTTTGAAGATTTGTTGAACTACGATGCACGACCTGGTTGGTCGAAGGTGCTGCATTTTCTGTTCCTTGCAATCTTAAACGAGCACGAACTCCTCCGTTTAGAATACTACGATTATTTGCTGCATCGCTGTTCGAAGAACCTGAAATAGAAACATTTTATCAAGACTGCTGAATGGATAAGTAGGGCTCGGACTCACTTCAAAGATCAAAATTAGTGTCAAAAGGTGAACTTAGAGTGCCTAGTGATCAGACAGTTTCGAATTCCTGGGGGGTTTCCGACCACATTTTGAAAACAATGGTAAATTTGAGTTGCTACTTTCTACAGCGAATTTTCCGGAATAATCTTAATTTAGACTTGGAACGGGGAATTTTTAACAGAATTATGATTCCGATTTTTTTATTCAGAACAGAGAATTTTTTGGAAGATTTTTGCTTTTTAGTTGATTCAGGGAATGTTTAAAAATAATTATATAATTTTGAATCACATCTGGATTTGAAAGGTAGACATCTTTTGATATTCAATAACTGGAGATTGAATTAAACATAAATTCTTTACGGTTATTTTTTAAATCCAGGAATTGATCGTAATCATTATTCTTTTCGAGAATTCCCTAAACCAACTCAAAATTCTTATTCTTTCTTGAAATTCCTTGCTCCAAATCATAATCACAATTCCTTTCGAAAAGATTTCAAGGGATCAGAACAATATTCTCAAGATTTTCATTTCCGAGTCATAAAGAAGAACGGGAAAAATAGAAATCTTAACCGAGAACTTCGAGTAAGAGAAGGTCGGGAATAAGAATAAGGAAAGGCTGTGAAAAATAGAGAAAAGAATGGCAAGACAAAGTGAGAAGGAAGAATATAGAGATGCGGAATTCCAGAATGAAGGTGAAGAAGTTGATAAAAGGAGCGTAAGAATTGCTAAGGGGCAACAACGAGGGGCTTTAGAGCGATGGGAGGAATGGTGATAGTAATAAGAAAAGATGTAATGACGAAGAAGGAAGAAGGGAATGGGCCGAAATGACAAAAATAAGTATGAATGGAAAAAGATCAAAAGATAGAAGAGGAGAGTTTGAAGATAGTCGAGGTATATGTAAATTAAGATGTGGGGAGAGAGAGAAGTTGAGGGAAATAATGAAAGGAAAGGAAGAAGGGATGAAGATCATCTTAGGAGACTGCAGAGGAATGGGAAGAATGGTGAAAGGAATAAGGAAGGTCTTGATAGGAGACAAAAAAAAAGAGAATGGGTTGGAATAACAAAGAAAAGAACTAATGTAAGAAGATATAAAGATAGAGGAGGACAGAAGAGTTGGAAGATAATGGTATGTGTAAATGGAGATCCGGGAAAGGAAACAGAGGAGTTGAGGGAGCTAATGAAAGGAAAAGACGGAGTAAAGCTCACTATAGGAGAAGGCTTTAGAGCAATGGGAGGAATGGTGATAAGAATAAGAAGAGATTTGATGGCGAAGAATAAAGATGAGAATGGGTTGAAATAACAAAATTTGGTATGAATGGAGGAAGATATAGCGATAAGACAGGAAAGCCGAGGAGCTGATGGAAGGAGAGGAAAAAGGTGTGAAGCTAATCATTAGGTGAGAGTTTCGAGCAATGGTAGGAATGTGGATGGGAATAAGGAAGAATTTGATAGAGAAAAGAACAGGCGGGAATTGGTTGGAATAACAAAAAAAAGAACAAATGGAAGAAGATATAAGGATAGGAGAGTTGAAAGATGGTAGGGGTACATGCAAATTGATATTTGGAGGAAGATAGAGAAAATGAGAGAAATAATGGAAGGAAATGAAGGGTTGAAGCTTATTAGAGGGAATATTCCAGAACAATATGAAGAATGTTGATAGGAATGAGGAAGGTTTTGATACGGAAAAAACAGATGGAAATGGGTTGAAATAACAAAAATAAGGACGAATGAAAGAATATATAAGGATATGAAGGGAAAGGTTAAAAAAGAAGGGACATGTGGACAAATCTACGGAGGTGAGAATAGAGGATGTCAGAGATGTTAATGGAAGGCAGAGAAAAACCTAAATCCAACAATAGTTTATGAAAAGAAAAGGAGAAGTAAAAAAGAGAGTTGGGAGGAGAAGAGAAGTAAGAGGGAAAAGGATGACGAAAAGAAGAGATTTGAGAGAAGAAGGGAAGATGAAAACTCGAGAAGAAAAGAGTTAAGAGAAGATTAGGAGAAGGAAAGGAGAATGAGAGGAGTAAAGAAGAAAAAGGGAGAAAGAGGGCAAGAGAGAAAGACAGAAAGACGGAAAGAAAGAAAGAGAGAAAGAAAGAAATGGAAAGGTAAGAGAAGAAGAAAAGAAGAGATTTAAGGAAGGGAAAAAAAGTTTCGAAAAACGGAATAAGGAGAGAATTGAGAGAAGACGAGAAAAAAAAGAGTTAGGAGAAGAATAAAAGAAAGAGAAAAGAGAAACAGTAAAGAAATGAGTTAAGAGAATAATAGAAGCTGAAAAGAAGATAGTTTAGAGGAGATGAGGAGAAAAGAAAAAGAGAGTTGAGAGGATAAGGATGAAGAAATTCAAGAGATAAACAGAAGAAGAGAAGAAGGGAAGAAGAGAAGAAGATGGATAAAAGAAGAAGAGGAGACAAGGATTCAAGAAAAAGAGATGAAGGAAAGGAGAGAAGAAGAGATTTAAGAGAA
This sequence comes from Neuroterus valhalla, assembly GCA_011762715.2. Lineage (NCBI taxonomy): Eukaryota > Metazoa > Arthropoda > Insecta > Hymenoptera > Cynipidae > Neuroterus > Neuroterus valhalla. The sequence goes on from WSXT02000017.1 coordinate 548,540, forward strand.
GAGAAAGGACAAAGAAATAAGAGGAGCGATCAAAGACGGTAATGAGAGGAAGAGGGAAACGAAAAATCCATTAATAGGAGTACACTTCAATCGGGGAAGATCTGCTCTCCTATTCAATTTTCCGTAATTGAAATACTGACGAGAAAAGTACAAAAAATATTAGATGACAAAGTTGGGGATGAAATCAGCGTCGAGGAAAAAAAATGATTAAGAATGAATAAAGAATAAACAATCAAGTGTGTGATGAATCATATCACAAAAAATGGGGAAAAAATGAGAAGGAAGTAAGAATGAAATCAGAAGAAAATAAAACGTTATATCCTATTGGTATCGTTAACGATGAGGTTAGAGAGAGTATAGGGAGGCTCAAAATAGGGGAGTAGAGGAAAGATACAGATTTTAAAGATAGGAGTCAACAAGAAAATGTATTATTTTCCTTGAAGAGGAAATAATCTTAGACGATAGAGGCTAGAGATGAGGATTAACATTGACTTGAATCTTCCTTTGCTAAGCTAGGAAAGAGATAAAAGGAGAGATAATCGGAAGCCAGATGAAGATGATGAGGAAGAGACAGGAGAAGCTTGGAGGAGTGATTGAGGAAAAAAAGGAAAGGAAAGAAGAGAGAGGTAGCGGAGACGAAATAGTCATAAGAACCAAGAGAAGAGAAGAAGAATGTAGCTTCTGGCATGTAGCTGGCTTGGAAAAGAGTGATTGGGAGTTGATGCGAAATTTCGAGCAGTAAGGGGTCGAAATGATTATAAAGACATTGCTAGGTGCACTTGTTAGGTATAAGAGAGAATGAGTAAATGGCAAGGATGAAAAGGGCTAAGCAAAAGGAGGTATCCAGATGAAATGGAGGTGATATTATATGGAAAATCAAAAGATAGGAACAAATTAATAGAATGAGGAGAAGAAATAATGTAAGAATATTTAGGGATTAGAGAGGGGAGGTAGAAGACAGAAGGGAAATATACAAATAGAATATTGGAGACGGTAATAGATGGAAGTCAGTAAGATAATGGAGAGGAAGAAAGGAATGTCAATTCTGACCATAGGAGTACACTTCGATGCAAGAACAGAAGAAAGGGGAGGAAAAGTATAAGAATAAAGTGAATGAGGATGATAGGAATACAGGAGACATCCTAGTAAAAGGGGAAAGGAGAAAATTACAGAAAAGATTGAAGGAGTTGGGATAGTTTATCTTGAATAGTAATATGGAGGTTGATGACGGAGAAGAGTACACTTGTGTAAGGGAAAATGAACAGTAACAGACAAAGAAGGGGGAGTCGGTCAAAAGGGAAAATGATTAGACTGGGGTGATGAATCGGTAATGAAGGAAAAGGAAGTGAACTGGAAATAAAAATATAGTTCAAGTTCTAAGGATAGAAAAAGAGAAGTGCAAGATGGTAGAGGAATATTTCAGCAAAGATGTGGAGGAGAAAATAGAGGAATGAAATAGGAGTAATGGAAGGGGTTGAAGAAGGGGTAGATATAGACGTAAATCAAGATCTTGATTTAAGGAGAAGTTATAAGGCTAGGAAAGGAGAGGTGCCAAATAGTAGAGGAATATGTGAGCAAAGATATTGAGGAGAAAATATATGAGTAAAACAGGAGTAATGGAAGGAATGGAAGAAAAGGTAGATGTAGTCGTAAATCGAGATTTGGATTCAAGAAAGCCAAGAAAGAAAGGGAAGAAGTTAATAAAAATATGCAGTAAAGGTGGAAAAGATAATTGGGCACAAAAAGGTGTTGGAGAATGAACTAGAGAAAAAAGGAGTAGGTGAGTAAGGGGGCGGAAGAATGTGTGGGACAAGGAATATGAAAAAGAAAAATAAGAGATGGTGGGAAAGAATGAGTCATAAGGAAGAGCTGACTTAGGAAGGATGGTTAGAGATTCATTCAAAAATTTTCGGCAATGAAAAGTTACAAGAATGATAGAAACATTGCTAAATGAGAAGAGGTAACTGAGAGTAAAGGAAAGACAACAAAAGAAATGTAGGTGCAGGAGACCAATAGGTAGGGACGAGGAATGAAAAAGAGACAGAACAGTGAGATTTAGAGGAAACAAGGAAAGAGGTGTTAGATGATGGAGGAATGTGGAAATAGAGTTGTGGACGGGGAACAAAATAATAAAGAAGTTAATGGGAGAAAAGAAGGAAGAGGAGAAAGGAGGAGAAAGGAGAGGAGATTAGAGAAACTAACGTAGGGAAAAGGAGGAGACTAAAAAAGTTATTGTTACAAAGAGATAAAGAAAGGGGATTAAGGGCTGTTAAGTTCATGTGATGAGAAGAAGGAAGGAGACAGTTTAATTGTAGAGATTGATGGATAGCAGAAGATGAAAATATAGACTACGAGGAATCAGAAGGAAGAGATAGTCTAGTAATAGGGATGTACAAGGAAAGCCTGATGTAGACTCGGACATAAGGTGGAAAAAGCATGAAGTGGGAGAAGGATAATGAGATAACAGAGAGTATGTGAATAGGTAAAAGAGACATGTGCTCATTAAGTTGGAAATGCAAGAGAAGAGGGGAAGGTGTAAGGATAACAATGGGAAGTAAAGAGAATTTTAGAAAAGAGGAGCCTAGGAAAACAGTAAATGAAGGTGAACGAAAAAAGCTAGAGTAGTTAAGGGACAAGAATGAGGGAGTGTCAGGGAGATTAAATGAAAAGCATAAGTGTGAAGGAAAGAAAAAAAGAGGAAGCGGGAGAATTAAGTGAGGTCTACCAAGTCAATACAAATGAATATTTCTGAAAGCATTTTTTTCCCTCCATATCTTGATTCTAAGAGATAGTGCATAAAGAAGAGAGTTTACGTTTGTATAATCTGTGCGAGTCGCATCAGAAATAAGCGGAAGATAAGTTATAAAGTAGTAGCAAGTTTACTGAGTAACCTGATCTCGACTGCAGAAGGCTTTCTTCTTTTTAATGCGAATGAATAGGTATATGCGTATTCCTTTACTCTGCATCAAATCGTTTTTAGAGAGGTCGATAGCAGACTCTTCTGACAGGAAGGTCGCAGAAATTCTAAGGCGAATCCAATACTACTTGTCATGCAATTGAATATGTGAATTACGGGCATACATTTGGATAACCATTATGAAAGAGAGTGTGGAGGATACGCTTCGTGGGAGTAGAAATTTACAAACGTGAATGAACGAGTGCAAACACCTTCTAACCGGGAGCGACGCAACCAGTTGGTTCACCCACGCATCCTTGAAAAGCTGACATCTCCATCATCAAGACCTTCAGAAACAGGCTGCTGGATGTATAAATAGAGGAGAAAAGATTTACTTTTCCCTATATAAACGATAGACTGGGATTGATAAGGATAGATGAGGATAAGTGATAGACTGGGATTGATTAGGATAGATGATAAGTGATAGATATATATGGGTAGACGAACTGGGATTCAAAAAGTCGATGAGGATAGGTAGTGATTTGCGATGGTTAAAGAGAATAGAATCAGACAGCATAGGAGTAGTGAATAGTGCAACCGAGATACAGAAGTAGACTTAAGTAGATGATAAGATAGGGATTGTAATACCAGCAGAACTGTAGGTTTTTGAGCCTTCGAAATGACAAATCACCTTGTCTGAACATTCGCGTTGAACAACAACCTATCCATTTATGTTTTGAAACAGGATGATCCTTTTTCAGAATTTCAAGTATCAGCCAGTCTTGTAATTTTGACCATAAGTGGCAGCCAACTTTTGGCATAAGCTCCATAATCCAAAGCTTCAGGCAATGATTATCCAAGACAATTCAAGTGATACTGTTGCTTTCATCTTTGCACCATGTATAGACGTGAAAATTTTATGCCAAAACCACGTGTTTGTTATAAACAAGATATTTTTGGAACAAAGGCTTTTTAATTTTTCCTGATGACCGTTCGTTTAGAAGTCTCTGAACTGAGCACTTACCCTCTCTGTGTCTCTGCATTAAATGCAACCTAGCCATTCATGTTTCCAAATAGGATGATGCTTTCTCCAACATCAGAATTGCCTAGGCTTCCATTCAACGAGTTTCAGGAGGAATATTTAACATCCATTTATTGACTAATGCTTGGTCCTCATCGACTTTTTTGATTGTGATTTATCCACTTATATGTTCTGACAATCCTCAGTCAGTCTTGAAATTCTTATTATAGGTGGCTGCTAACTTTTGGCATTAGCTCCATCATTTAAAGATTCCACCAATGATGACCCGAGCATATCAGTAAATTTTCCGCCAGCCTACGCTCTTTTTCAAATGATTTTGATCATGAAGATTGCGAATTTTTTTCCTTTTATTATGATATTTGAATTGAATTATGCTGTTGCTTTCGTCTCTGCACCGTATATGCACATAATCATTTCATACGAAAACCAGGTATTTGTTATTTGAAAGCAATTTCCCAAACATAGGCTTTTTAATCTTTCGTGGTTACTGTTCGTTTGTGGGTCTCTGAAATGGCCATTTAATCTTTCTGAGTCCCTGTATTGAACTTCAACCAAGCCATTCATGGCTCAAAAAAGTATGATACTTTCTGCAACATCAGAATTACCTAAGCTATTATTCGACGAGTTCCAGAAAGAATATTTCAGATCCTTTCATTGACCAATACTTGGTCTGATCATCGATTTTATAATTGTGGTCAATCACTTGTGATCTGTCAATCGTCAGTCAGTCTTGAAATTTTGATCATAAGTGGCTGCGAACTTTTGACATTAGCCTCATCATTTGAAGCTTCAACTAATGATGACCCAAGACGAGCAGTCAATTTTCCGTCAACCTGAATTCTTTTTCACATGATTTTGATCATGAAGATTGGGAATGTTCTCTCAGTGTCATGAAATTTTAATTGGATCGTACTATTGCTTTCGTCTCTGCACTATGTAAACACTTAATCATTTTATACAAAAATCAGGTGTTTGTTTTTGAAAAGCAATTTCCCAAACAAAGGATTTTCAATTCATCCCCAGTAACTATTCGTTTTTAGGTTTCTGAAAGAACCACTTAACCCCTTCTGCGTTTTTGCACTAAACTGCGACCTAGCCATTCATCCCTCTTAATAGGATGATACTTTCTGAAACATCAGAACTACTTAGGCTATCATTCAATGAGTTCCAGGAGGAATCTTTCATATCCGTTTATTGACCAATACCTAGTCTGATCATCGATTTTATAATTGTGGTAAATCACTTGTGATCCGTCAATCGTCAGTCAGTCTTGAAATTTTTATCATAAGAGGCTGCCAACTTTTGGCATTAGTTCCATTATTTGAAGCTTCGACTAATAATAAACCAAGACGAGCAGTCAATTTTCGGTTAACCTACTTTCTTTTTCACATTATTTTGATCATGAAGGTTGCGATTCTTCTCCCAATATCATAATATTTGAATTGAATTATACTGTCGCTTACGTCTCTGCACCATGTATATACGTGATCATTTTACACCAAAACTAGGTGTTCGTCATAAGCAAGCAACTTTTCAAATAAAGGCTAAAAAATTTTTCCCTGTTACTATTCGTTTTCAGGTTTCTGAAAGAACCACTTAACCCCTTCTGCGTTTCTGCACTAAACTGCGACCTAGCCATTCATGTCTCTCAATAGGATGATACTTTCTGAAACATCAGAATTACCTAGGCTATCATCCAACGAGTTCCAGAAAGAATCTTCTACATTCCTATAGTGTTCGATACTCGGACTGGTCATCGATTTATTAATGGTGGCCAATGATCGCCCAAGTCTGGCAGCCAATCGTTCGCCACTATTGGCTTGTTTTCATAGAGAAATTTATTCAGTCGGACGTTTCCAGAGATGAGCTGACTCCAGAAGCTCGACATTTTCATCGTTCTCGTCATAATTCAACTGTTTCGTGTGCAGATTACAATAAACCAACACAAAGTGAAAGCACCGACGTGAGTGCATAAAACATGTTCGGAATATGAATGTCGATAGTCGACGATTCCTCGTAATACGATATGTTGGATGATATCTCTAGATATTTCCAAGGATATAGGTTCTCCAACAAAATAAACCTCTCGTGAAAGTCTTGCTTGACAATCATAGAAACTTGTATCACTGTTATTACGAGTATGTAATAAAAATTTTCATGATTTGCAGTCATAAATATTGTTAAACTAACATTTAGAGGCGGAATTACTGATGTATCAGCATGAGGAGCAATTTTGAACAGAACAATAGAAAGTTCTTATCACAATTACCTTTGCTTGACCAATTTTTTCCCTTAATTGAATAAATTCCCTAAATTAGGTTTATTCCCTCGATGAGGTTTATTCCCTAAATTTATCTACCTGTTCAAATTTCTCAAACCATTTGGACGCACTGAGTTTTCTAAATTCTCCAAATTTTCCATGTACCCTGATTTTCCCCGATTTATGTCATCCGACAAATTTACTGGATTTTACGAATTCCCTGAATTCTCCCAAATTTACGAATTTTCAGATCCCCTCAATTTCCTGAGTTCCCTAAATCCCAGGAATTCTCCGAATTCCTTGAATTACTTGATATTCCTGAATCCTATTAAGTTTTCGATATTCCTGAATTTCTTGACAATCCCAAATTCCTTGAATTCCTCAAATTCTACAAATTTCCTGAACATCTCAAATTGCCTGGGTTCATTGAACTGTTTCAATCCCCCGTATAACTCTGAGTTCTCAAACCCCCCAACTTCCTTGAATTACCCAAATTTCTTGATTCTTGGAATTTCTTGAATTACTTATATTACAAGATTTCTATGGATTCCTCGATCTCTTTTAATTCAGAGATTATCCTGAATTCCTATATTTCCCTATATTTCTTGGATTTCATAAATAACTTGGATTCCCTGACTTCCTTGAATTAATGGATTCTCCAATGCACCTAAATTCCCTTTCTCCCTGCATTCCTCAATCCTCTTGAATTTCCCGGATTCATTAGAATCTTTCGATTTCCAACATCTCCTGACTTCCATAAATTACTCAAATTCCAGATTCCTGAAATTCCCAGGGTTACTTACGTACCTAGATTTTCTTGAATTCCTTGATATTTCTGAATTCCTTGGTTTCCCTGAACTCCTCATTTTCTCAGCGTTTTCTGATCTTCTTGAATTACTCGAATTCCCTAAATTTCCTGAATTTCCTGAATTCATTATTTCCCCTAAATTTCTTGAATTCCTCAATCCAAGGAAATTCTCTCCATTCCCCTAATCCACGAATTCGTTTATTCTCTGCATTCCTCGCTTCCCATAATTCCTTAATTTCTTCGAATATCCAGCATTCTCTGATTTTGTCGAATCAATCGAATTCCATCATTCCTGAAATCCCTTGAATTACTTACATTTGTATATTTTCTTGAATTCCTTGATTTCCTTCTATTCCTCGATTCCCCTGCCTTTCTTGAATTCCTCGAGTATCTCACATTCCCTAAATTTCCTGAATTCCTCCATTCCAATACACCTAAATCCCTAATTTTCCTGAATTCTCTTAAGTCACTGTATTCTCTAATCCTCCGATTTCCACAAAATTCCTGAATTACCCCATCCCCTACAGTTACCTGAATCTCATAATTTGCCTTATGCATATCAGAAAATTGATCTTTTTCGTTGATATGTCTTCCTTTCAGGTAAAAATGCAACTGTTAACCCGATAATTGATCTCTTTTGGTTGAGGAACCAACTATTGATCGAGGATTGTCTTTTTTCAATCTTATCTCCTTTCAATGGGAAATTTATAAAATCAGATAGAACTTTTTTCTTCAATTACATAGACACACAAAAAAAATCGATTTCCGGATCTAGAGGTCAGACCATAATATCGATATGTTTTTGGGGTCGCTGAATCCATATCTGAAGCCCATTTTACCCCATCACATCAGGTTTTCAACATAACCTCGAAAAGGCTCCAAAGACACTCTAAAATGAAAAGTAATGGTGGCCGGACTGTTGGACCGTATTTTATGTTTTTTGGGTCGCTAAAACCAAATTCGAAGTTCATTTTATTCCATCACGTCAGGTTTTCGAGATAATCTCATTTTTAGGGTCCTGTGGAGGCTTTTCGAGGTTATGTCAGACAGCTGACGTGATGGGGTAAAATGAACATTGGATTCGGTTTCAGCGATCCAAAAAACACATATTATGGTTTAGCACTCAGACCATCATTACTTTTCATTAGAGGGTGTCTGTGAAGACTTTTCAAGGTTATGGCGAAAACCTGATGCAAAGAGGTAAAATGAACGTCGGATTCGGTTCCAGCGACCCAGAAAACGTATAATATACATGGCCCGGTACTTAGCCCATCATAATACTTTTCATTTTAGGGTGTCTTCAGAGAATGTTTGAGGTTATGTCGAAAACCTGACGTGCTGGACTTCGGATCCGGATTCAGCAACCCCAAAAACATATAGTCAACATGGTCTGACCTCTAGATTCGAAAATAATTTTTTTTTGTGTGTGGCTGTGTTATTAACGTCACTTTGTCATTTGGAAAATACCTTTTAACCTTTAAGAAGTTAATGTAACGTACGTCGTGGATTCGCGCACTGCGCAGCGGATTAACGTACTGCGTAGCAGATGTGCGTACTGCGTAGCAGGTGTGCGTACTGCGTAGCAGGTGTTCGTACTGTATAGCAGGTGTGCGTGCTGTATAGTAAGTTTGCGTTTTTCATAGCAGGTTTGCGCATTGCATAGCGGGTTTTGCGAACTGCGTAGCGAGTTTGGCGTACTACGTAGTCGGAACTGAGCGAGACAGTGTAGGAGGACAGTATATGGTGTACATTGTACATTTGACCGTCACCGTTTCACTGAGAGCTTTACTGTGTTATTACAGTTCACAATGCGGTTATGAAAATTTGACATCAAAAATGCTGGTAAAGTAGGACTGATGTAACTGTAGCATGGCTTCGAGGAAAGGAGAAATTCGCACGTTGTGAATATCACGGCTTAGGCGACTTTTGTAGATATATCAAGCTTAGATTTTATGTACAAAGCGGGCACTGTTTAGCTGTTATCAAGAATGCAATGTCCTTGGTCAGCCCGCAGGTGCCAGGATGGTATTTTATTGCCTTGTAATCGAGGCGACAAACGCCGGAAGTGGTCACAGATATAGCGACAGGAAACGACCGTGAGACCTTGCATGTGTATCCAATAACCGAAACATTTATTTTATAATAAAAGTGGTTCCTTCTCATATCTCTTCTCCAATTAATTGGGTAGAGCAAAAATATCCTCTCTTCTATCATGAACAAAAAAAATGGTAAAAGTCCAGAAAAAAAAAATAACGCGTCTATTAGTGCTGCAGGATTTGAACCCACATCTCTTGATTGCAGGTTCTTCAAATATTGTTTGCACTTTCTATAAAACTTTGTGTGATTCATGTGAAAATTCTTTGCGATTCCTTGAATTCCACGAATATCCTTCATGATCCCCTAGAATCCCTTCAAATAATTTATCCCTCCGCAGATCTATGGGAATCCAAAAAATATCTAGAAAATTATTTAAAAATAAGGTAAATGCACTAGTAATCGTCACCTTAAGCAGAATTCGAAATAAAAAATGCTTATAATTCTATTTGAAACACAATTAATAGTGTCACAAAGGGCTCAATCGACTAGAGAAGATTTAAAAAGCCTTATTTTGATCACTTAACATTATAATTGATTTCAGTCAATTTTTATTCACGATTAAAATTCGAATTCTGAAAATACGTTGGTTATCGTCAAGCACGTAACCTTGTATTACCCCAAAAAAATATACTAATTTTATAAAAGGATATTCAAACTTACCTAAAATGACATTTTTTATCACACAGGGCAAGAGCAAATCTTGCTTTACGAAAAATACTGCGCCATTTTCTGAATTTTTTGAATCCCTCAAAATCATTCTTCCCCTGAATTTCCTAGATTTCCTGGAGTCCTCAAAGTCCACGAGCAGCTTGAAAAATTGTTCAATTTTCGTAAATTTCGTTGGTTTCCCTGTATTCCTAGGATTCCTTGATATTCCTGAATTTTGTATGTTCCTGAAATCTTTGAATTCCTTGATATTCCTGAATTTCTTCGATCAGCTAAAATCCTTGAATTCCCTTAATTCTTCCAATTCCATGAATTGCTCGATTTTCTGAATTCTCTTAATTTCCATATGACCTCCAATTCTCTGGATTATTGTATTTTTCTTGATTTTTCGTTTATCCTGAATTCTATAAATTGCATGAATTTATTTAATTTTCTGAATTCTTTGGACTGCTTCCATTCCCGAGATTCCCTTGATTGCTAGAATTACCTAGATTTCTCGATTGTCACAAATTTCCACGAATCTTGAATGCACAAATTTCTTGAATTCTCAAATGTCCATGGATTCTGGGAATTACATGTAATTTTCTGGATTTACCGAATTGTTCGGATTTTTCAAAATTCTGAAATTCCATAATCCATCATATTCCTTCTATTTCGGAATTTCTCTAAATTGATTGCATTCCCCGAATTTCTCGACTTGCTCAGGTTCTTTGAAGCATTTGGATACCCCAAATTGTCTCAATTCTCCTCAATTTTCAACACCCTGCCTTCTCCTGAATTCTCCTATTCCGCCTGAATTTCCTGTATCCCTCAAATCCCCAGGATTACTTGAATTATTCAAATAACTTGATTCCTAAAATACGTCGGATTATTTCTATTTAGTGATATACTTAGATTCCTCGATTTCTCTGAATTCTGAATTCTCTGAATTGCTGAATTATCTAATTTTGTTAAACTCTCCGAATTTGTTAATGAATTCTTTGAATTCATCGAATTCTCTGAATTTTATGAATGTTATTGAATTCTTTGAACTGATGGAATCCCCCAAATTCATTAAATTTTTTGAATTAGTGAATTTATGAATTCTCTACATTATTTGCATTCTCTAAGTCCGTTAAGTTCTCTGAATTTGTGGAATTCTCTGAATTCGTTGGAGTTTCCTAAATTCTCTGGATTAATTTATCCATACTTATCTGTTAAATCCTGTCAATTAGGTGAATTCTGCCAATTCCCTAAATATTATGAATCCTTAGAATTTTCCTCTTATTTATACCTAGAAATTTCAGAAGTTCCTTTAATTCCTAAATAAACTTGAAACTTCCTGAATTCCCTACACTCTCTGGATTCTCTAGATTCTGGATTACACAAAGTTTTTTATCCCACATATTACAATTCCCAAAATTCCTTCAATTTTCGGGAAAATCTTGTACTCCTTGACATCCCTCAATTCCCCGAATTCCTCTATATCCCTGAATTGCTAAATTTCTTTCTATATTCCTGCATTCTTTAATGTTCCTGAATTCCCCGCATTATCGAAATTCCATTTTCTTCACTTTGTTGAATTCTCAGAATGTCCTTATTTCTGAATTTCCTGGAACCCAATAATTCCTCGTGAATTCTTCGGATTTCGTGTATGGTTTGAATTCCTTGCATTTCTTGAATGCCTTGTATTCCTGAATTCCTGGATTCCCTGAATTTCCTTACACCCTTTTATTCCCTTAATTCCGTTTGTTTCCTCGATTCCCCTACCTTCCCGAAATTCATGGGAATTCCCATTATAATAGATTTCCCTGAATCCTTCGAATCCGTTAAACTGCTCTTATTTTAGTGATTCTCGGTACCTGACTCCACCTAAATTTGCCGGAGTCCCTGAGTTTCATAAAGATCCTTGAATCCCTTAAATTCTGTCAATTCCACGAAGAATGCTTCAAAATGAGTTTAGAGAAATTGAAGCGATTTGAACTGTTTGGAAAATATAATCCCTGGGAATTTCTAGATATTCCCGAATCCATCGATGTTCCTGAATTTCTTCAATTCCGCGATGTCTGAGAGTTTTTCAAATCCCCTGAATTCACTAAATTCCATTACCTGTGGAAAATTCCTTGTATTCACAGTATTTACTTATATTCCCGAAATTTCTTGAATCCTCCGAATTCTTCCAATTCCGGAATACCTAATTACAATGATTTTGCTTAGTAGCTAGATTTTCCTGAATTCATAGGATTCCTTGGACTGATAAGATTCCACAAATTTCCTAAAATTCGAAAATTTTCTAGATTCCATCTACTCCTTGAATTCCCTGAATTCCTTAAGTCATTGTATTTCTTGAACTATACAAGTTTCTGTCTTTTGTTGAATTCTCTGAATTCTTGAAACTCCGATTTTGTTCAGTTCTCCAAATTCGTTGAATTTCCCAAATCCTTTAAATTCTCAGAATTGTTCAAATCCTCTAAATTTCATGAATTCTTGGAATTCTCTGAAATCTCTAAATTCGCTGCATTCTCGGAATTCGTTGAATGACCTGAAGTCTTTGAATTCTCTGGCCTTGTTGAATTGTTGGATAAATTCATTCTTACGAGTCTGTTAAATCCTGCGAATTCACTGAATCCTACGAATTCGCTGAATCCAATTCGATGAATTTTCTGAATTTCTCGGATATTATGAATTCCTGAAATTCTTCGGAATTCCCGCATTCTCTGAATCTGTCGAATTCTCTTGAATCTATCAATTCCAGTAATTTCTGGAATTCTTCGGATACCGTGAATTTCCTGGAATCACTCGAATTCTAGTAGTTCCTGTGATTCCTCAATCAACTTGGAATCCTTCAAATTCCATACATTCTATGGATACTCTTGATACCTTGATTGCGTTTTTTTCCTGAATTTGTTAGATTCCCTGAGTTTTATGAATCGTCCAAAATTATTCGGATTACTCTAATTCTTCTATCCTATAAATTACCTGAATTCCCGAAATTCCTTGTATTCCCGGAATCATTAGTACCCTTTGACATCCTTCAATTCCTAGAATTCCTTTATATCCCTGAATGAATGATTTTTTTATTGATATTTCTGCATTCCTTAATGCACTTGAATTTCCCAACTAATTCCTTCAATTCCTTGGATTCCTTGCAGGGGTCGAATTACTTGTGTTTCTCAAATTCCTTGTATTTCTTGAATTCCTAGAACTTCTTGGGTCCTTTTGATTCCTCGAGATTCCTGAATTTCCAAAATTCCTCCAATTCTCGGAATTCCTTGAGTTTCATGAATTCCCTAAATTCCTTGAGCTCCTTGAATTACTCAAATTCCTAGAATCTCAGATATTCCTTGATTTCTCTTTGTATCCTGTTTTCTCAGAATTCTTTGATTTCCCTGATTCTTCGATTTCCCTGCATTTTGATAATTTCGTCAATCACTCGAATTCCCAAAGCTTGTTTTTCATAAATTTGTCGTTCTCAATTACTGCAAAACAGCTGTTATAGTTTCTCAATCCAGATAAACTTTTTTTTCCTTTATTAATCAATAACACCGCAAATACTTCTTCTACCTCTCTGTTCCTAATTGGCACGTAGTTTCGTGTTCCTAAAAATTATAAAGAAAAAGATAAAGAAACATTTCCTCAGGATTGGTACCCAAAAAAAAGGAACTGTTTGATGTTCGGAAGCTCGGAGTTAATACACCTTCCGGTAAGCAGCAAACATCTTGTTTCTTTTCCCTCTTATTCCTCTTTTAATAATAAGACACCACCAAAAAGGCGCGAGCGCGCTTTCACGGCTGATAATTGACTGTCGGCGGTGCTCACCGACTAGAAGAGGGAAAAAGTATAAATGAGAGGTGGGAGTAAGGAGAAGAGAAGATTAAAAAAAAAGATGAAAGTGAGAAGAAGGACCCGAGTTGGCGAAGAAAAGGTATGAGTGTTTCGGGAGTCGAGAAGTTCAAGACTATCCAACGAGGACAAGAAAGAAGCATAAGGAAAAGGAGTAGGAGGACTGCGATTTTGCAGTTTCTTATAAATATTCATTCCTTCTTGCCGATGAATCAGGGAGCTCGAAACTCGCGCTCCAGGCGGTAAGTCGCGTTAAGAGCGCTAACGAGCGACCCCTCTGAGAGAAAGAGAGAAAGATGGAGAGCAAGAGAGTAGGGAAAGGAGGACAGGAAGACTAACCAGGGAGAGAGAGAGAGAGAGGGAGAGAGAACTACAAAGAGTCTGAGGAGAGGGAGCGAGAAGAGGAAGAGAGAAAAAAGATCCTCTTCCCTCTCTCACTCCCTTTTTTCTCTCCTTTTCTCTCTTTCTTTAACTAAGGAGAAAGGAGGAAGAAGTCCTCTCCGGAGCAATTCCAATGCAACCACGCTGCGCGCTGAGTTGTGCGAATTTGTTTAATTAGAAGTTAGGCCGGCGATACATTAGCAATGTAAATACTCCGCTTATCCTCTCTCTTGCGACTTCCCACTTTAAGAGAGGGAACCCTCTCATCCCTCAGGAGATGAAGCACCTCCGTCGACGAAAACAGCGCTCGTTTGCGAACCCCAGGAACACTGCGTGATTTAACGTTTTTGGTTTGAGTTGCTCCACTTCGCGGGATAGCATGAAAACGAATTCAGTTTTATTCGTGAAGAATTTCAAAGATTCATTTAAAAAAAAACTCTTTACTGAATTCAATGTCCACAATTCTTTGGATTTTCTGTAACTATCTGAGTTCACCAAATTTTTTCATTTTTTTTTAAATTTCTAGACTCCATAGATTACTTGAATTTATTAGTATATTTATTAGTGATTTTCTAAAATTAGAATTTCTCTTATTTCCTGAATTCCTCGAATCCCCTGAATTCTCTGAGATACCTGAAATTTCTTAACTCCTTGGATTCTGTAAATTCCTTATATTCTCTGAATTTCTGTGTTTTCCAATATTACCTGACTTTCTTGATTTCCCTGTTTATCTCGAATTTTCTGAATTCTTCGTATTCTAAGGATGTCAGGAGTCTCCAAATTCACTGAAATTTCCCAGATCCTCTGAATTCTGAATTTTTTCTTTTTTTCCAATTTCTCAAATTTCTTGGCTTTATTGAATGCCTCGATATCCCTGCATTCTTCAAATTTTTTGAATTCGTCAATATCCCTAAAATCCCGAAACTACTCGGTTTCCTGGAATTTCCTAAATTCCTGAACTCATAAATTTCTTCGATACCTCTGAATTCTTTCAATCTATAGATACCCCCAAGTTTCTTTCATTAATTGATATCACTAAATTTCTCAATGCTCAACAATTCCTCGGAATCTATTGAATGCACAAATCCCTTCACTTCCTAAATTTTCTCACTTCCCTGAATTCTCTTATTCACTGGAATTCCTGGAATACCCAAGTTCTTGAAATCATCGAAATTTCTTAAATTCCACCAATTCACTGAACTCTTCCAAATCCCTGCACTTGAATCTTCTGGTATCCCTTAATTACTTTAATTGCTCGATATTCCTGAATTCCTTGATGTTTCTGTAACTCTTTATTTCTTGGTTATCCTAAATTCTCTGAATTCCTCAGATTTCTTCAATTCCTAAAATTACATGGATCGCACAAGTTCCTTAAATTCCTGGAGCTTACTGGATTCCCTAAATAAACGGAATTCTTGTGTACCGCAAATTCCCTCCATGCCCTGAATTCCTTAAATTCGTTAGTATATTTATAAGGCAATGAATTCATCAGAATTTCCCTTATTTCCTGAATTCATTGAATTCCTTAAACCTTCTGAATTCTTCCATATCCCTGGATGTCTAGATTCTCTAAATTACCTGAAATTTACTTTTTCCTCTGAACCCCCTAATTTGTCTTATTCCCCGAATTTCTTAAGTTCCCCAAATTTCGAAAATTTATTGAATGCCTAGACATTACTATATTATTCAAATTTTTTGAATTTGTCGATATCCTTGAATACCCGGAAAAACGCAAATTCCCGGAGTTCCTCACATTTCCTGAACTCCCTGATTTCTTCGATATCCCCGATTTCTTCTGATCTCTTGATACACTCTAGTTTCTTTGACTGAATAATATCACTTTCATTCAACGAATTCCTTGGAACGTCCCCGAAATTCTTCGAATTAATTCGATTCTTAGAACTCTCTTAATTCCTTAATTTCTCTGCGTCCTTTTATTCACCCGAATCCGTAGGATTCCCTAAATCCCTCGGATTCCCTGAATCCCTCGAATTGACTCAATAACTTGAATTCCCCTCAAATTCCTGAAGTCTCTGACTTTTTCGATGAATTCTTTGGATTCTGCAAATTTTTTGAATATTTCTTATTCTTCTTTTTCCTCAATTCGCTGTATTTCCCGAATTCCATAGATCTCTAAAATTCCAGTAATTACCGAATGCCTACAAGTGCGTGAGATCCTAGAATTCCTATATTTTTCTAAATTTCCTGAATTCCATTGATTCCTTGAATTCCCTGAGCCGCTTAATTTCCTGAATTATCAATATTTCCTGAATCTCCTTAATCAATGGAATACCTCAAATTTCTCATATTGCCTCGATTATCAGAATAACCTTAATTCCTTGAATTCCTCAAATTCATTGACTTATTCGACTCCTTAATCCTCGAATCTCTTGAATTCCCTGGATTCCTCGATCTCCCCGAATCCCTTGAATTTCCAGATGTTTTTCAAATGTAAGTACTCATATTCCAAGAATTGGTATGATTCCTTGAATAAAATTAATATCTTGAAGTTCTGAAATTTCTCGAATTCCGTATTTTCTTTCGATTACTTGATTTCCTTTAAACTCCTTGATCTTCCTCAACTCTTTCGATTCACTGGTTTCTTTCAAATTCCCTAATTTTCTCGATTTCCTTAATTTTCTAGAATTCCTTGATAAGCATGAACTTTCTGATATTCTGAAACTCCTTGATTCTCCTAAATGTCTAGAATACCCTAAATTCTCTTACTTGCATTAACTCCTAAATTTCCCTCGATTTCTGGAATTTCCTGAATTCTTCGATTTTTCTGGATTTCTTGAATTCTTCAGAATACCTAAATCCCTTGTATTTTCCTATATTCCTGCGTTCCTTAATATATACTCTCCTAATTCCCTGAATACCTTGAACGCGACCAATATCTTTAGTTTCCCTGAATAACTTTAATTCAACAAATTCCTTGGATCCCCAAAATTCTTCGAATTACTTGGATTCTTAAAATTCCCTTGATTCATTAATTCTCTGCATTTTCTCATTTCCCTGAATCCGTTGAGTTCCCTTAATCCCTCGAATTCCCTTGAATTCCCTCAATACCTTGAATTCTCTTATTTCCCTAAATTGGCTGTATTCCAAAAGCTCCATAAATTCCTCGAATATGTCGTATTCTTTCATTTCCTGGATTTCGTGAATTTCCCGGATTTTCCGAAATCCTTGGAACACTGATATTCCTGTAATTATCCAAATGCCTAGAACTACCTGTGATCCTATAATTCCTTGATTTCCCTGAATCCCTAAATTTCTCTGAATATCTTGAATTTCATCGATTGCTTGAATTTCAGCGATTGCTTGAATTCCCTTAGTTCCTTGTATTTCCTGAATTATTAAATTTTCCTGAATCCACTGAATTCCTGAAATTTTTCAGTTTCATGAATGACCTAAATTCATCGAATTCAACTAATTCCCTGTATTCCAACATGTCAGCGGCACTCGGTTTCCTGTACGGTCACCTACCCAGGCACTGTTTGCGCTAAATGCTTCTTAACTTCAGTGATCGGACGGGAATAAGTTTTTTGAGCTCGGTATGGCCGTAAGCCTTGCTGTATTACAAATTTTGGAAAGCATCGTCCCAAGTATTATCTTAACAATTACTTTATACTTCTGCAGAAAAATACATTTTTATCTTAACAACGTATGTAGATGTACATAATGTAAGGTATGAAGTGCACTTAGCATAATTGTTGGATGTTGCGCTAGGACGCATCATGTCAAAACAGGCAACGTCTTTACACTTCGTGCCCTAAGTTCTTTCCTAATAATCATTATCTCACCCGCCTAAACGTGTTAAAGTCCATAGTTCAATTATCTGGATGGTACAACCCTTCCTTAGGAATAATGTTGTGTCTTAAATGTGGAATTGAATCCTTCCGCAATTTTTTTAAAGCATACATTCAAACAAAACACAAAATTCTTTCTTTCGCTAACCCCCCTCCATGCCCCCCCAGCTTTTTTTCAAATTTCCATGCCCTCTATCCTGCTCTGATACCTACTTTTTCCCTTTGCATTTCTTCTCTCACCATATATCCAGGTATCATCCAATCTCTTCCCTTCCATCCCCATATTTCTGCTCCAAATCCTGAAACCGGCCATACCAGGGTATCAAACAACCTCATTCTTCTTTTCCAATCTTTCTTGAATTTTCTTTCTCCTATACTCCATACCTGCTTTATGACCCCTGCCACTTTTTATTCTCTTATATGTGTCCTATGATCTCCCTCCCATCTCCCAGTCCACACTTTTTTCTTCTCGCTACTCTTCTGAACCTGATTATCTTCATCTTCCCTACATTCAATGTCAATTTCTTCTCATCTGAGTATTTCTCCAACCCTGTGATTATACCCGCCATTCATATTTACAACGTATATGCTGATCATAACTCCCATTCTTTTTCTACACCCCGTCTGATTTGGTGGCACTATCTCTTTTTTTTTAAATCCTTCTTTTATTTTCTCCGATAATACAGTTACCTATAACCTTTACAAGGTTGGCATTAGCCTCGCTCCATTTCCTCTCCTCTGCCTTTTCTCCAATGTCGGTACCACTGCCCCTTCTTGCCATATCTCTGGTCAACCTTCTCCTCTTCATACCTTATAGCACATTATCCATGCCCATTCCTTTCGCTCATTCTTCCCTTGTTATGTCCTCTTCCTAGAATCTTTCCCTTCTCTCTCTTGGGTCCTTCCTCACTTGATTCTCTATCCTCCCTAGCATTATCATGATATCCTTCCTATTTTCCTCCTCTTTTTTCTTATCACAGATCTTAGTACACTTCTTCTTTTTATTCTATATTCATCTCCACTACTTTCTCCTTTCCTCCATCTTCGTATTTCCTTTCTCACTTCTTTCTTCTTTATTTACATTCCTCATCCCATCCATTTTCGTTCTCTCCCACACTAACTTCTCTCTTGCATGTTTTCTTTACCACTCTTCTTATTCCTCCTATCATTATTTCCATCCTCTGACGTCAGTATTAAAGGCGCGGGTTCGATTTCTAGTACTCTCTTAACTTTTATTTGCAGATATTACTCAAACTTTCCGTAACAAATGAAATAATTTCAAAAGGAAGGGAAATAATATCAAAAAAGCTCTATTACGAAACAGGTTTCAATTAATTTTTTGCAATTGTCATATATAGGTTATTCTGCAAATACAGGAAGCTTTTGAAATAATTAAATTTTTCCAGAAAATATTTGGAAGCTTTTTGATCCAACGCTCTCTCTTTGTAAATAAACTATTGAAACTGATATTATCAATTTTTTCAAAATAAAATAAATCAATCTTTGATCAGAGTTATAATGAAATAATGAAAATTAAACATCAATAGTTTTTAATTATTCAAAAGAAAAATTATTTACATCCCTATAACAAAGATTCTTAAAGATTAAGCTTTTCAAGCTTTATTTCACGACCGATAATAAACGTTTATATTTTCACTGAATGTAAGATAGAAAACAGTAACCATTATTGCAGCTTAGAATTAGACTTAGCTACATTATATAAACATAACCTTTGTAAATCTGTCAAACGAAATTCATGATTGTGAGGAATCAAACGGTTTCAAAATGAGAAGAATATTTTCCGGTTTTTATTATGAAAATCATATTCCTTGTTCATTTTGGTGATTTGATGACTAAAACAAAATAATGTATTGTAAAAAACTCCGTTCTAATTACTTTTCTGCAAATGTTTTCCGGAGAGGCAAAGTTGAATGTCAGGTTGCCTCTGACGACTGAAAGTAATGTTACGTCAAAGGAGCTTATGTCGATGGAAAACAACATAAAAATTGGTCCCAAAGTTTTAAAGTAAAATGGACCTACAAATCCTTTTACAAATCGTTTTCCTCCATTCTGAAATATAATGCTATCCTTTATTCATTAAATTTTATTAATAATAATTTTTACTTTATCATGCTCAAAGCTTGGAGGAATAAGTAATAAGATGGTTTTTCTCCAATTCTCCCAAAAAGGTATTCCTAGTTGTCAAATAATTCCTGTTTATTTATCGACGTAATCACAAAAATATTTCTGTGGACACTTATAATTTCGTGCATTCGTTGTGAATATTGTATTATATTGATATATTTATAATGAAAATAGTATTTCTTCATTCAAACTTCAAGAGCATCAAGAATACCTTTTCAAATGAATTAATCCTATATTTTCTACGTGGCATCGAAATATGCTTCAGTCATTTGTGGACATCTCTTGAAGCCATTTTTTGGGCACATCATATTTTTTCACTCTGAGTCACAATAACTTAATATAATTTTCATAAATAATTAAAATGAAAAATTCAATCTTAATATAAAATCAGTATGGGAACTCAAATCTGTTTGTGCGCACGGTGGAGTTTGCATTTGTGATCTGACAAACAGCCGATATTGCGAAAATTGTTAAGCAGATCCTCCAGCTCCTTTCCGAAAAACTGTCTAGACTAAGGGAATATTAAATAAACAATACGCTCTTCAGATAAAAGCAAATATTGAAATAAGATATATTATTTGAGGATAAAATTTGAACAAAAAAGCATAACTGTTTTCGAATATGGTAAACGGCATTCGGATGATGCAACCACCATGTTCCTCTATGGAAAAAAGATAATGAAAATTGATTTCATAAACCAAGTACAAAATAATAGTGATGCTTTTCTTTAAAAACATTGAGACTCTATGCGTACAATTTAGTTTTCCTTTCTATTCTAACTGTTTATAAATTATCTGCTCCTGCTGGCTTCCGTAACGGTCGAGTTTGGATTCGACTTGCAGCTGCGGTTTCACGGTGTTTTGTGTTCTTCACAGGTTCCTTCTAGTTTTAAGTCTTCCTTGTATCAGCCGACAAGAGTGGGAAGGCCGGCGTTCGCGCGCTCTCCCAAACAGGGCTGGTGCTCGCTCCTCTCCTGCATTCATTTCCGTCTCGGCCTTTGCGCTGACCAGTAGATTTTCCTTGCTTTCCGGCGAGTGGACAGTGGTTGTCACAGCTGTTCCTGGACTGCCCCTGCTGGCAGACGGGTCATCGCCTTGTGAAGCATCGTTAACTAGGTTGTATGCTATTGTTTTCAAGTAATTCGGTTTTTCTGACTCGATCGTCTTCTGGTGTTGTGGGAAGAGACTAGTCGGATGACGTATCACCTCCAGTTGCGTCGGGATCGATGGTTCTGGGAAAACCATCGTGATTGTAGCTTCCGGAGGTTACATCTGTACTAATTTTCCTAAACCACCACCAATATTTTTTATACAATTCGGTAACGGTAAATAGCGTCCTTCCCTCACTGACCCAAGCCAGTCCGTTGTTGTTTCTTTACTCTAACAAATGGGTTATTCAGGAAAATTCGAATCCTGCTGAGCAGATCCTTTAACGCTCTCTCAACACTAT
Source organism: Neuroterus valhalla (assembly GCA_011762715.2). NCBI lineage: Eukaryota > Metazoa > Arthropoda > Insecta > Hymenoptera > Cynipidae > Neuroterus > Neuroterus valhalla. Next base: position 569,915 of record WSXT02000017.1, read on the forward strand.
CTCTAGACTAAGAACACATCGTTTAAAAAAAAGTCTTTTGGAAGAAAGCAGAGGCTAAAATCCATGATAAAATTTTGGGATAAAATCTAATTGGACAATCATATCTGTTTTGCAGATGGTTTGAGCTATAGGAAGGTGAAATCGTCATTTTTATTTTTGGAAGGGGTTGCAGGGGTTTACGTCATTGGTATCTGCAACCATAATTCTTTTTTACGAAACAGTGCTAATGGACATATATTACAAGATACACAGAAGACAGAAATAATTTCGATAAACAGATCCTCCAAGATCAAGATTCAAAATAACTTTTCTATGAAATCTGATTAAAAACGCATAACTGTTTCTGCAGATGGTTTCCACGTTGGGATGGTGCAACTATTATGCTCGTCTGTGAGTAGATGATAGTAAACATTGATTGTCAAATTAAGAGGAAACAATAGTGATGGTCTACGTTGGAAATCTCAAAACTATTTTCGCACAGCACGTTCTTTCGCTAAAGGATTATATTTGATTGGGACATAAACAGAACACAATATTGATACTTCTCGTTGACGATCTTACAACTCTATATGTACATCAGAGTTTCCATTTCTGTTCCAACTATTCCGCAATATTTCAGTCAGCTACGCAGATCCTCAAACCCTTCTCTAGGAGACTCTTTATACCAACAAAGTATTATACAATCAATAAGCGTCTTGGTTGGAATCCAAACAAGGGCAAATAACTGCTTTTGTATATGGCTTGTTCTATAGTGATGCTGCAACTATTGTGTTTCTTTGTGAGAGGATGGTGATATACATCGATTTCGAAACATTCAAGCAATATTTATATTTCTTTGCGTCATTATTTCCATTAGCAAACTTTAAACTCCATATGTAGACTGCAGTTTTCATATTCATTCTTACGGAAAGGTTATTCTGTACAAAATTTGGTTATCTAGGCAGATCCTTCCAATTTCATTGGAATACTCTTTAGACCAAGCAAACATCATACATACATCACACTCTTTAGACGGAAACAAAGATTAGGTCCCGAAATAAAATTTTAGGGTAAGACGTGGATAAGAAAGCAGAATGGTTTTTGCAGATGTTTTACGCCATAGGTATGGTGCAACTATCATCTTCCTCTACAGATGGATGAATACAAATATCGATTGTCAAATAACCAGAAAACAATAGTGATGTTTTCCGTTCGCTATCTTGAAACTTTATGTGTACACTACAGCTTCCATTCCTATATGGCAATAGGATGATTCTGCAATAAAGTAATTATGTCAAGCTGATCCTTCAACCCTTCTTTAAAACACTCCCTAGATAAAATAAATATCATAAAATCAGTATGCTTTTTGGTTGCAAGTAACGACTAAGATTAGAAATATAATTGCAGGACAGAATCTCATGAGGAACGCAGAACTGTTTGCAGAGATGGTTAACGTCTTTACTCCATAGGGATGGTAAGACCCTCATTCATGTTCCTTCGAAAATAGATTGGATATGGTCTGAATGTTGTGTTTGTTGAGAATGCTTCCCATTGGTCCTGTTTCTGATGTAGGTTATGAAAGTGATCGCTTTTCCCCCAATTTTTTTGATAGTTTATGTTGCCCTGTTTTTTCTAGTGTTTCCTGATTCCTCTATTAATCAGTTCGTTTGCGTAGTCGTTTCGTATTAAGGTTCGTTAAATGTTTTTTGATTCTTTTTGTAAGTTATCTTCATATGTTATATAGACAATTGCTTTCGACATTGGTGATTTATTCGTTTGGTTAATTTCCATGATGAACTGGATATTAGGATGTCTTCAGATGACAAGAGTGAAGTAAACGTGACAGCAGCAGGATTCCAGTTAAGGCTTGGATTGGTTGACAATTTTGGTTTCCAAATGTGCCATGAAGATGTTTGCTATTACAGGTAAAAATGGAGATCATATTGCTTCTTTTCAGGTTCCTTCGTGTAATTGGTTATTGAAAGAAAAGTTGGTATTGTTAAGACAGTGTTATATCAAAGGTGTGGCGATTGGAGGAATTTTTTAAATGATTAATGATATCTTGAGTATCAAGGATTAACACTTTCGTGAAGAGAGATACCCTGTAAAAATTTACAAGACTACTGAAAAATTATATCCTACCAACAGGGAAATGATTTCATTGCTGATAGGCTGGTGGGAGATGTTTTTTACTGTGTTAGGAAGTAGGGTGTGCTTCACTATAAGTAATTTGTCAAATCTTGTTTTTGAATCGACAGATCTTCAATCTGTTGTAATAAGGCAAATGCTATGCAGTCAAATCTAGACCAAATGTCAGATATGATGGTAGTTGGAAGGAAAATGTGAAGTTGAAATAGTTTTGCTGGAGGTAGGGTGTGAGAAGATTCCGGTATATTGTATTCTTTCGCTGAAAAGGCACGCTTGTCTAAGGTATCAAAGATTTGAATTTGGATGATACTTAATGGTTCCTTGCTTGGGAGATTTTTTGAACAATGTTGGTGTCCTTGCATCGTTTCAAAAAGTCTAAAGGTGCTGCTAGCTTCCTGTTGAGAATCTCAAAATCGTGTGAGCACTGCAGTCTCATTCTTTTCTGACAAATGGAAGGTTCTACAATAACTCAATTCAGTCAAGCAGATCCTTTAAGGCTCCTTTAGACACTTCCTGGACGAAGAAAATATTACACAACTAATACGCTTCTTGGTTCCATGTGACGATCAAAATAAAAAATACAATTGCGAGATATAACCTTTTCAGGAACGCAGAACTGTATTTTAAGATGGCTCACGCAATAGGAATGCTGCAACCATCATCTTCCTCTGCAAATGGATGATAATAAACATTGATTGTCAAATAAACAAAAAACAATAGTGATGCTTTCCGTTGGCAATCCTAAAATTCTATGTGTACACTGCAGTTTCCATTTCTGTTCTGACAAATGGACGATTCTGCGACAATGGGTGTCCTTTCTCTAGCGAAATACACGTCGTGCTGCGTTAGTCCGCATACACAAATTTCGATGAAAGCACTCCCTTCCGAACTGGCTAGGTTCCAGCAAAGACTCAGATCGTTCGATTACATTCCAGGTTTCAACACACTTATACGATGTATCTCCTGGAGCCTCGTTTACCGGTTGCCATCGTCTTCTGCAAAGTTCAGGTCGATTTTACCATCTGATCACGAATTTGTTGTAGCCCAGTCTATCTCTCGTGATCCTCCTGGGAAGAAATCTGCACTCTTTATTTGTGAACTCGATTTGTTGATCATATTATTCAAATTTTTGTAATTATCATTCGTGTTATATTTGGAGACTTCATCAGCAGAAGTGATTAAGAAGATATTTCAACTGATGGTCGCATTGTTTTCTTTTACAAATATGTAGGAAGGAGCACTTTCAGATACCTAAAATAGCAGATGAAATTTTTTGAACATTGAGCAAGATTAAGATGGATTCCTATTCAAATTATGAACCCCTATACAACAAGTAAAATCGAAGAATAGGTTTACCGGACATCCTTGGTTCTAACCTGGTAGAGGGACGGTACCAATTGACATTTAACACGCAGTCCGGTCACTTGATGTTATATGGATCTGTTGGCGCAGTGTATCGCCCCGGGTTTATGATCTCATCGGACGATTGATTTATGTCGGCAATTATAGCATATACGAGTGACGCACGGCTTCATGTCCTGAATGAGTTATGGGTGTTAATCTCGGGAAAACCAATGAGGGGACCACCTTCTCCGCCGCTGCCACCCCTTTATCATGTCTCTTTCTCTCCCTAACATCCACTACCTTCTTGTTCCTCTATTTCTTCCCTAGGGTTCTCTCATTTCTCTTCGCTCCTCGTGCATGGGTACGACCTTGAAGCTTCTACTCTACCGGATCCACAAAGGCGTCGTCAGCACGTGTGGACAGACTTTTTTGAGTCAGGATGAATATCTTTGGCGGCTTTGGGGCTGGAAAAGTTAATTCATGATCCATACATGAACACAGACTGAAGCAATAATTATCTGAATGTGTGCATGGGACTCCAGGGAGCTTGCGTAAAACTCGGAAGGAACCCTTATAGGTATCTCTTGTTGAAAATCCTCTCAAACTTCGAAAAACTTCCTTCTTGCTCTGGAACACCTTTGGCAACCTCAAGAAGGTTCCTTTCTGCTCCAGCAGACCCTGGATCACCTGTCGAACTCAAAAAAATTATGACTCAAAAATAACTCAGAGGATATCCTTTCCTGCTATAGGACACTCTGAACCGTTTATCGAACCTAAAAAAGCCCCTCTCTGATCTGCTCAAGTGCACCCTTGATCTCCCACATAACTCAGAAGGATTCGTATTTCTCCTCTGAGGTAACCTTGACACCCCTATAACTTGAAAAATTCTCTCTCTGGTGTAACTTCGACTTTCTTTTTTACTTGGAAGAGATTCTCCCAGGCTCGAGACAAACCTAGAACATTTGCTTCTCTAGTGTACCTTAGCCCCCCTCTCGAAACAGAAAAGATCCCCTCCTACTCTAGGAGACCTTCTTCAGTGAGCCCACGAACCCTCATCTGACTCGAAATATATTCTCTCCTTCACCTTAACTCTCTTCTCAACTGAGGGAAGATTCCTCCCTGCTCGAGCATACCTTAAACGCATTGAGTAACCTAAAAAGACTCCTCTTTTATCCAGTGCATCCTCGATCTCCTGGTTACCTCTTAGCAATTTCTCCTCTCCCCCTGGTGTAACCTTGACAATTAAGCTAAACTATAGAGGATCCTCTCTGCTCAAATGCATCCTCGATTTCGTGTCTTACTCAAAAGAATTCTTCTTTTCCCTCTCCAGGTAACCCCGAAAATCTTTTACAACTCAAAAATGTCCTCCCATGTTTCTAATTAGCTAGACAAGGCTACCCTCTGCTCCAGTTCATCCTCAATCTTCTTGCTAGCTATTAAAAATCCTTTCCTTTCTCTGGTGCAACACTGACCTCCTTCCTAAACTAAAAGAGATCCCTTAGGCCTCAGGACACCCACAACCCTTTTTTTCAGATCTTTCCGAACTAGCCCAGGGGTTATCCCCTTCCTTCTTCAGTGCACCCTTGATCCCTTGCTTTACTCAGAAATATCTCATCATATATATGGAATCACCTAAAACCTAGCTTATCATCATTGTTACAATGAAAATGCTCGGAAGTAGTTCAGGTTTATCAAAATACTTTTGGGTAATAAATTTGAGTTTTTAAATCTATGCCATGTTGTGCTTCTTTTGGTGTTCATTTGTTTGAGGGTAGATAAATGCGAAAAACAATGGTCAATATTTCAGGAGAGAAATTTCCCAATTACAAATTTGTGATAAACAGACAGAACTATCCTCTCATTTAGTCTCTCAATAGAATCTGTGAAGTTATTAAAGCTTTGCTTCTTTTGGGAGGGTAAACATATACTCTGTGCGTGGCTACCTAACAGCGAAAAACGAAAACACCCCGTTCCTATCACGAAAAACTTGACTGAAACTGTCTATAGCATGGCACCAATGTAGCTATCTCACCCCCTCTCTCTCGCTCTCCCTCTCTTTTTCTCCCTCCCTGCCGTTCTGGAGGTCGGTGTAGTATATGAACAGTAGACTCTGTGACAGTTCACGCTGCGACTCTTCTCGTTCTCACATTTCTCCTCCTTCCGCTCGTCCCCAGTTTTGCTGGGGACACGGCGCACACTCGACGCGTCGCGTGTGTGTATTGAACACAGACTTACACGTTGCGCGCGAGTAAAGGCATTTATGATGAATTGTTCTGATAGTGATTCGTCTGAAAGTGGCGTAAATCAGCATGTTCTAATACACAATGCTGATGTTCACGCAGCTCAATCGACGATAGCTGTTTTCTCCCACTCTTAATGAACAAGATTTTTCAGTAGGCATTCACCAAAGAAAAAATTAGATTAGATAGTGAGGAAAAACCGCCCTATCCGACTCCTAAGTTTTTGCATGGCAAGTATCCGTGAATACATGACTGCCTTTCATTGATGCCGAAAAATTCCGACAGAGAGCGCGTCGGGGCATCGGCCCTGTTTCAACATATCTCATGTAGGAAATGGGACAAATAATTTATGAAATGTTATTTTTTAACGAAAGATTAATGTGAAATAAACGGAAAAAATTATAAACCTACAAATATAATGTTAAATAAGTGGAATAAGCGATAATAATAATAATAATAATAATAATAATGATACTAATAATAATGATGATTTTAATCATAATTATACTTATAATCAATTTTGAAACGCGTGATGGATATCATCACTTTTAATTAAAAATATCACACTTTAAAGATTTATTCGCCTATATAAATATATTAAAGCTATAAAGTACCTATAACATCTAGAAATGGATAAGGAGAAATAAATCTTGTTTACTTTCCTCATAAAAACATAGTTTATTTGATAATTTGAAATTTGAAAAAACTATCAGTTCTCAGAATAAGATATATGAGAATCATTTTCTGAAATTTGGAAAACTTCTATTAAAATGTAATCAAGAGCGTTAGGAATTCAGAAATATAAAGTCAAAACTTCTGATTTCAATTTATTACCAATTCGGAGCAATTAAAATTGACAATTCAAATTGAAAACTTGACTGATTTTCTCAAAGCCAAGCTTTCAAATTCTAGAATTCAATAGTACATTTAAAAAATATAATCCAACATTCACATTGATAAGACGAATTTCCCCACAAGAAAAAGTCGCTGCAATTTTTATCATTTTATATGGAGAGATTTTCAATTATAATCCTTTGTGATTGAATAATTTTACAAAAATATTCAAAATGAAAACTGATTTTGAATCAGAAACCTTGAACATGGAAGAATTTATACAATTATCGTCTTTTACATTGCAATCATCATCCATAATTTTATTGAAACTTTTAATGTTATTCTCGAAGAAATAATTTTCTGATACTTGTGTTAAATTTGTCTAAAGTAAGTAACTTCTTTCAATTTAATACTTTATTTTGTGATGTGCATACCATAAGTCAAATTTTTATAGAAAAATGAGAAACAAGTTATTTAAAATGATTCATTCCCTTACAAATTCAGTGAATTCTTTCAAATCAGAGGTGTCCAACGCGTGAGCAACGTTGTAAGTAACTGTCACTCGTCAATCCCCTCTTTTACCACATTGAATGCGTTCATGCGGTGAGCGCGATGTGGGAAGGGGAAGCGAGAAGAGAATTCGCGAAAAAGCGCTCAGGGAAGAGGAAGAAAGGAGCAGCGCGCCAGCCTTGCGTTGGACACCCCTGTTTTGAATAATGAAGGTAAACAATAAATTCCGATGCATACAAGCTAACACTGAATACGAACAGTGATTCAATAAAATTTTAGATCACTCAATACTTAAAATATTATTACATTTTTAATTAGTAATATTATTACAGCAATTATGTCATGAGAGCTAACGTCAAACACGTGATATCTTTGGTTGTAATTCATAACTGAAAACACATTTGAGTGTAGAAACAAAGAGGGATAATTGCGAAAAATAATGAAACCAAACATTTTTGGTTCGATTGTGTTCGGTATTGAACCAGTGTGGAAAGAAAGTATTTAGTTAATATTAAAATTACGATCATTTTGATCTACCCTCAGACAAATGAACGCAAAAAAAACGCAACAAAGCATGGATTTCAAGTATACTATTTTGACATAATATACTTTGAGTTTTTGATTTCCGGTCAATCAGTTATCAATTTCAACAAAAAAATTATTGAATTCAGAAAGAGAAAAATCTTCCTAGTAAACAGTAGAAGTCACGGTTCAACCCTAAAAAACATTAGTAATTCTACAAAAAATGTAAGAAACTTACCATTTTTTAGTTTCACTGCTAAGAATCATGTCAATTTTATGTTAGCCTTAGAACGTCACTTATTCAATCATGAAATCAAAGATTTGAATATTCACCTAAAATTCCTTAAAAATGCTTTAAAAAATACCAAAATTAAGCTGACATGTTCTTTACCATCTAACATTAATACTGAAATTTCAGAAAACCAAAATTAAAGTCTCCTCTTCAAGTTGCATGAAGCACAACGTTTTGATAAAAATTTTCAAATGATGGATTGCAATAGTATTTTTGAAAAAATTTAGTATGAATAAACATAGAAGTAAAACTAATGAAGGTTACAATGATCCTTGGATTGTTAACTCTAGCAGTGTAAGGTACGACCGTACCTCCGCTTCTAATATAAAAAAACACAAATTTTCCTAAAATCAAATAAACAGTTGTTAATAACTCATGCGGACTGAATGTGGAAATGAATAGTTTAATAAATGAATAAAAAAAACTCATGAAAAACTGAATTACAATCCTGTAATTGAATTGAAAAGAGACATTTTTGAACCCTTACACTGATTGTCCATTGCGTCCTGTTGTTTCATTGATAAATTCTCGAAATTTCAAAATGGCAAAACTTTTTGATGATATTTTGAAAAAAGCTATAATCGCACCGAAATGTCAAGTTAAAAAACCTTCGAATTTGAAAATATTTCTACCATACGAATTGTTTTTTTGAGTTTTCGTAGCTTTTTTCAGGGAGTAACAACCGTTCAAAGTTAAGTGCACTGAAATGATCATCAGATAATGGTACTTTTCAACAATCAACTTACCAGGAAATATTTGCTAATTATCTGAAACTTTCAAAACTTCGCATGAGTATAGGGTAAACCTCCATCTCCAAAATGTATTCGGTCCTATATTTTTAGAATATTTAGCTGCTGAGATTTCTACTGAAATATAGAGAAAAATCGAGGGCTCTAAACTTTCTGGACAGATACTACCATCTGTCCAAATAGTTCAGAGCCCCCAATTTTTCTCCAGATTTTATTGAAAATCTTGGCAGCTGAATATGCTAAAAATATGAGACTCAGTAGGTACAGTAGACTCTGTGATAGTTCACGCTGCGACACATCCCGTCTCGCAGTTTTCCTCCTTTCGCCCGTCCCCACTCTTGCTGGGCCCACGGCGCACACTCAACGCGCCGCGTGTGTGTATCAAACACGGACCCACACGTTGCGCACGAGTAAATTCGGGTGAGGGAAATCGGACACGTCTTGTTTGCTTCCACTGCAGCCCTGGAAACGGGATCTGTCGCAGAGTCTGCTGTACATATTGAAGATGGAGGTTTCCCCTACACTTATGCAGAGTGTTGAAATTTTCAGTTGATAAGCAAATATTTCCGGATGATTTGAGTTTGGAGAGTACCTTTATCTTACCACCACTTCGGTATACTCGAATTTGAACAGCTGCTACTTTCTAAAAATAATTACGAAAAAACAACATACGGAGATAATTTTTGAAGAAAATCACACATTTTACCAGTTTTGAACGTTATCAGTTCATCAGTTTTAAACGTTACCATTTCCGAGGAACGGGTGGGGTCAAGCCGGGAACAGTGGTTGGTAAAGGGGAGGGGGGGGTATTAGAAGTGAATTTCTCTCGGTTGCTTTTTCAAATATTTTTTGTTCCGGATTGATCTCTTTCGGTTAGGAATTTGACTGCTCGGGTAAAAATTAAATTTTCTTGATAAAAATGTAACTACTTTGTTGAAATGTCATCTTCTTCTGTCAAAAATGCAACTATTTGGTTGAAAAATGAACTACTTTGTTAGAAATCTTACTTTTTTTTGTCAAGGCGTAGAAAATTCGAAGGAAATTCAACAATCTTGTTGAAAATTCATTCAATTTTATTGCTTAACATGAATTTTCTTTAAGAGAAAGTGTTACTATAACTTTTTTGGTTAGAAATTTATCTTTCAGGTTCAACATTCAACTATCTGGCTGAAAACTGCGATCTTTTTTCAATTGAAAATACAACCATCTGGATGGAAGTTCATGTATTTTGTTTTGATAATCAGTCTGTCGGTATAAAATAGAATTTTTTTTTTTGGTCTACTGGTTTCGAAAATGAAATTAATAATCTAACCTTATTGATAAATATCAGTAGACCAAAAAAATAACATCGAAAAAACAATTATCTCAGCCCTGATCAAAAACACTAAGATCGAAAATTTAAAAATATTTCGCCTAATGTTAAACTCTTTTGTGGAAAATTCCTATTTTTTATTCATGATTAATCATTTCATTTAAAGTTTTAACCAATGTGTCGGAACTCCGTTTCTTTTGTTTCAAGTTTAATTTTTCCAAATGTAAAGATAACTGTTCCTTTTTTCGCAGAAAACTTATGTTTTCAATTGAACATTTTTCATTTCTAGTTGTAAATCCATCGTTTTTGGTAAAAAGAAAATCTCTCTTGTTAAAAATGTATCCCTCAAGTGGAAAATGCAAATGTTTGGTTAAAATTTACCTCTTCTGTTTCGTTTAGACTGTTTCATATTCCAAGTTAAAATCTTTGTGCGTTGGGACATCAACTATTATATGTATGCTTCGTTGAGAAATCATCTTTTCGGTCTCAGACAATTATTTTTTCTGCAGAATGAACGTTTCAAACTGATAATCTAACCACCCTATTTCGAAATAAAAATTAGTATTTGAAAATGTTGATGTTGAAAAATCATTTATTTTGTCGAAAATCCGATTTTCTAGTCAAAAGTGGATCTTTTCGGTTGAATTCCATCTCTTTTAGCTAAAAAGGCAACTGTTTGTTTGTAAATTATTCTATTTTGGTTTATATATCCAAAGATTTTTTTTGGAACTCAAGTGTTTTTGATTTAATATCAAAAACTTTTCGATTCAAAATCTACTATTTTGGAATTCAACAATTGAATAGAAAAATGCAACTATTAATTTGAAAATTAAATATTTTTAAATTAAACAGTTTTTTTGAAAATCAGTGTCTTCTTTTGAGCATTGGAACTTTTTAGTAGAACATTATTTCTTTTAGTAAAAAATCCATTATCATGGTTGGAAATTAAACGGTTCAGTCAAAAATTCATGTTTCTTGGTAGAATTCGATTTCGTTCCTGAAAATTTGTCCATTTACGATAAAAAGTCACCTTTTCGGGTTGAAAGATAAACTGTCTCCTTTAAATTCGTCCTGTTGTTCTGTATACTTACATATTTGGTTCAAACTTTAACTTTTTGTTGAAAATTCGTCTCTTTGCTTATAAATTTAACTACTTGATGATTGATGATATTGTTTATAAAATAAAAATATTTCTTCTAAGTGAGGGGATGGTTCTGTCTTTTTACATTCTCATTCAAAATGAGAAGGTATTGGTTTTATTTAAAAAATTGACTTTCGCGGATTTGATGAAATCTCCACGTTTTGAGACCCCCTGAGTCAGAAAAAAGGGTTTTTACGACGGTGTCTGTCCATCTGTCTGTATGTCTGTCTGTCTGTAGTCTGTAATCTGTGTACTCGCTTACTCTCGAAAAAATGATCGGATTGGATTGCCCTTTGGCACACATTTCATGAAACCAAAAAGACAGGTCGAGTTCGTTAACTAGCTATTTTGGATGAAAAATGGAAGAGGGGGAACATTTTGAGAATTTTTTAAAATTTTTTTTCGAAGACTCAAAAATTATAAGTACGGTTTCTTACAGAAGGTAAAAAGTGAAACAATTTAATCTTTCGATTTTTTTTATAAAAACAAAATTGTCAGAATTGTGGCATTTTCGAAATTAAAAAAAAAAAGAAGAAAATGGTAATTTTCAACCAAATAACGCAAAATTGAAAAGAAAGTCGAAGAGAAAAAATGTTTCTTTTCGGGAGTCCTACAAGACCGTGAATACAACTTTTTGGATTTTCTCAAAAAATCGAAAATTCTTACTCTCGATTGCACAAAAAATAATGGAAAATAATCTGTGAATTTGGTTACTTTCGGAAGAATGATCAAATTTGATCGTACTATGGCAACTATTTTGAGGGACCAAAAAGACAAGTCAAGTTCGTTAACCGGCTATTCCGGATGGAAAATAAAAGGGGGGGGGGGGAGCATTTTGACAATTTTTTTGAACTTTTTTTTCCAAGACTCAAAAATTGTAAGTACGGTTTCTTATAGAAAGTAAAAAGTGAAACACTTTGATCCTTTGATTTTTTTTGATAGAAATAAAATTGTCAGATTTGTCGTATTTCAAAATTCAAAAATATAAAAGGAAATGGTAATTTTCAGACATATCACGCAAAATTGAAAAGAAAGTCGGAGAGGAAAAATGTTTCTTTTCGGGAGTCCTACAAGATCGCGAATACAACTTTTTGGATTTTCTCCAAAAATCGAAAATTCTCACTTTTGATTGCACAAAAAATAATGGAAAATAATCTGTAAACTCGGTAACTTTCAAAAGAATGATCATATTCGACCGTGCTATGACAACCATTTTGAGGGACCAAAAAGTGAAACGATTTATACTGATGATTTTTTTTAATGAAAATAAAATGGTCAGAGTTGTGGCATTTTCCAAATTCAAAAATAGAAACGAAAATGAGAAGTTTCAGCCAAATAACGCA
>WSXT02000017.1:586419-617814 GCA_011762715.2 Neuroterus valhalla
AATATTGTTTTTTTGAAAGTTGTGAAAAAATGGCTCTCCAGCTCCGCTGGGATTCGAACCCAGGTCCTACAGATTTATTAGGATTTATTTATTAGATTTATTTATTTAAAATCTGTAGGACCTGGGTTCGAATCCTAACGGAGCTGGATTCATAACTTTCAAAAAAACAATATTTAAATAATTAATTATTTAAATATCGATGAGACCAGTAGACAAAAAAATTAACATCATGGTATTATATATGTATGCCTGATCAAGACTGTTACATCAAATTCAAAAAGAACTATTAACTGTTGCATTTTCGGATTCCGAATGTATTACTTACATAGATTTTGTTATAAAAATATGTAGAATCAATTTTTAATTGCAAAGAAGCACCAAATATTAATAATAATAATAATAATAATTAGTTTGAACAATTTTTATGAACAAATTCACTTATTTGGCATATCTCTGCTTCGAAGGATTTCATTTTCTGTAAAATAATTTACATTCATCTGAAGAACAAGAATGTTACACATTAAACTTCCATGAAATAACATTTTCCATTGTTATAAACAATTTTTATAAACAAATTCCCTCATTTTGCATGTCTGTCTATCGAAAAATTTTCTTTTCAGTTGAATCATTTATTTTCACGTGAAGAACAAGAATAATACACATAAGGGTTCCATGGAACAACATTTGACATTGTTATAAACAATTTTTATAAACAAATTCACTTATTCGTCATTTATATGCATCGAAAATTTGTCTTTTATGCGGAATCAGTTCAAAAGTCCAAAAAATATATTAATAAATGCTAAACAAAAAAACCTCTTTCATGGTTGTAATTCTGACGTTTGGTGGAGAAGCTGGAATATTTTCATGGAATACGTTATTATATCAATGTAGCAGATTGCAGTGACACTAAAATAAGAATGAATTTGATTGCATGATTTGTTCTTAACAATGATAAATGTTGTTAGATGAAATTCAGTTGTGCACGATTTCTACTCTTTAGATGAAAAGAGGTGATTCCGCATAAGAAACTAATTTTCGTTTCATCTAAATACCGAATAAGTAAATTCGTTTATAAGAATTGTTTAAAAAAATTTCAAATGTTGTTACATGCAACTTTAATGTGTAATATTCTTCTTCCTCAGATGAAAATAAATGATCCCACAGAATAGAACATTTTTCGGAGCATAGGTATGCCAAATCTATGAATTTGTTTATAAAAACTGTTTAAAATAATGACAAGTGTTATTTCAAGGAACTCTAATGTGTAGTTTTCTTGTTCTTCAGAAGAAAATAGAAGATTTCACAGGAAAGAGAAGTTTTCGATAAACAGATATGCCAAATAAAAGAATTTGTTTATGAAAAGTTTTTATGACAGTAACAAATATTGTTTCATGGAACTCTAATGTGTAATATTTTTGTTTTGCAGATGAAAATAAAAGATTCCATAGAAGAGGAAAGTTTTAGATACACAAATATGCCAAATAAAAGAATTTGTTTATGTAAGTTGTTTGAAATAATGACAAATGTTGTTTCATGGAACTCTAATGTGTAGTATTCTTCTTCTTCAGATGAAAATAAAAGATTCTATAGAAAAGAAAAGTTTTCGAAACACAGATATGCCAAATAGAAGAGTTTGTTCATAAAAATTGTTTATAACAATAACAAATGTTGTTTCATGGAATTGTAGTATGTACTATTCTTGTTCTTCAAATGAAAATAAATGATTCCACAGAAAATAACAATTTTCGATGCACAGATATTCCAAATAAGTGAATTTGTTTATAACAATTGTTTATAACAATGACAAATGTTGTTCCATGGAACTGCAGTGTGTAATATTCTTGTTCTTCAGATGAAAGCAATTGAACAATTGAAAGCAATTGACAAAATACAGGATATTCATCTACAAATTACATTTTTAATCGAAAAAAGAAACTTTACTAATTCTACACCTGTGTGAAGAAATATCGATGAATGAGGCTATATAAATATCGCAAATAAAACCAATTGCAAATCATAAGTTAAATAACAAATGATTAAATAACAAATTCAAAAAACGTGCAAACCTCTTAAACTCTTTCTTATCATCCCCTTACCTCCATTTCGACTACGATTAAAAAAAAAATGTGCACCAAACGTTCCTCTTTTTTTTCATTTTTCCAAAGGATTTGCTGAGTTTCCCTATGTTTTATAAAGTAAGTTTATCATTGGTTAGATTATGAGAAAGCGTGTCCGAGAATTCAATTAGTTGGTAATACAATCGAACATTTTTTTTATAATTCGAATATTTCTTCGAATATTTAATTGTTTTTTTTATGTTCAACTATTTGATTGGAAATTCATCTTTTTTGTTTGAAAATCCACTTTTTTGTTAAAACCCTATTCTCACGAGTTCGAAAGTCAAGTGCTTTTTTTCAGCTCCTATCTGTAATTAATTATTATTTAATTTTTCCCAATTGAAAATCCCATTTTTTTCGTCATCTTTTTTGTTGACATTCCTCTATTTGAAAAATGGAATTGAACTTTTATATTGAAAATCCATCTTTCTCAATTGAAAATCAACCTTTTCGTTAAAAATTCCACTTATTAAATTAAGTTTAATTTCTGTTTTTCTAAGGATTAAAACATTTGGTTAGAGATTCAACTATTTGTTTCGAAAATCACATCTTTTTTGTTCAAAATTTAATTTCTTCCAAAATTCGCATTATGCTGTCAATTTTTTGTTGCTGTTGTAAATCAATTGTTTGTCTTCTAGGCTAGCAGATACGTCTCTTTTCGTGAGAATTTA
This sequence comes from Neuroterus valhalla, assembly GCA_011762715.2. Classification (NCBI taxonomy): domain Eukaryota; kingdom Metazoa; phylum Arthropoda; class Insecta; order Hymenoptera; family Cynipidae; genus Neuroterus; species Neuroterus valhalla. The sequence continues at coordinate 589,211 of WSXT02000017.1, forward strand.
TCTTATTAGATTTAAAGTTCATCTTTTTGGGTGGAAATCAATTCTTATGTAAAGAATGAAACTCTTCAGTTGATGCTTAATCTCCTTTCTTTAATTCGACCATTGTGTTGAAGTTTGAAATATCTGTATAAAAATAAAAGGATTTTTAGAAAATGTGAATGTTTCCTGGAAAATTAAGCTTGGATTCTAATTTTACCATTCTTACCAATAACTCTCCAGAAATTCCACCATCTATTTTGAAATTTGAATAATTTCTTGAAAAGCTAACTGTTTTGTATAAAAGTTATTTGTTTTATTTCAAGAATCGAACTGTTCTGTTGAAAATCTGTCTTTCTGTATGAAGAACTTGTTACTCTGGATTAAATGTTGTTAGGTCTTGATTAGGAATAAACAATTTTGTGAGGGGTTCCACCATAGTGGTACTCAAAGTTTATAGAAAGAGATAAAGAAACGCAGATATTAGATGAGGTAAAGATGGATAGGAAAGAATAGCTAGATGAGAACTTGGAAATTAGGTGAAAACAGTAATTAAGAGGAAGATAGGAAAAGAAAAGAGTCTGTTAATAAAGGAAGGAGAAATGAGAGCATGTTGATTATGGTTGTAGCAAAGGAATAGTAGAGAGGGCTCAATGGCAAGATATTGTTAAGGAACTTGTAGGAACAAAGGACTAAAAGGAGAATGGATGAAGGTGGGAGGAAGAATCTAGAGGGGCTGGAGAAGAAACATTCTAGAATTGTTTGAACTTTTCATAGTAACACTCAAGGAGCTTGGTAAAGAGATAGAGAAAGACAGATATTAGATGAGGGAGAAAAGATTGGACAAGAACAGCTAGATGAATACTTGGAAATAAAGTGAAAGCAGCAATTAGGAAAGGATAAGAAAAGGAAAGAGCATGTAATGGGTGAAGGAAACATGGTATTATACTGAGGATGGTTGTCTGAGAGGAATGGACAAGTGTGTTCAAAAGCAAGATAATGTAGAGGGACTTGTGAGAGTAAAGGTCTAAGAGACGGATAAATGAAGGTGGTAGAAGAAGGTAGAGGAGTTGGAGGAGAAAAATTCTCGAAAGTGTTGAATCTACCACGGTAACACTCAAAAAGTTATAAAGAGCGATAAAAAGTATCAGATGTTAGATGAAAGAGAAAGGAGTGGACAAGAATGACTAAATGGAAACTTGGGAATGAAGGAGAAACAGTAATTAGGAGGAGGCTAAGAAAGAGGAAGAGTACGCTATTGTATGAAGGAATAATAACGCATATTAAGGATGGTTGTTTGAGAGGAATAAAAAAGTGTGTTCAAAAGCAAGATAATGTAGAGGAATTGAGAATGAAGTAGAAACAGTAACTGGAAGGAAGATAGGAAAAGGAAAGAATATTCCAATGAGTGAAGGAGGCATGCTGATGACGGTTGTATGGTAGAAGAAGCTAGAGGAGTTGGAGGAAAAGAATTCTTAGAAATTTAAACCCATCATGGAAGCAATTGAAGTATCGAAGAAAAAGTTGAAGAAAAGCAGATCACGGATGGTGGAACAGGAAATGGTCAAGAAGAGATAGATGGAGACTTGAAAATGAAGTAAAACAGTAATTGTGGGGAAGATGAGAACAGGCAAAAGGTTGTTAATGAATAAATTATACACGAGAGCTTATGAATAATGGTTAGAAAAAAGAATGTAGGAGAGGACTCAACAGTAAGATAGTATGAAGGAACTTGTGAGAGTAAAGTACTAAGTGAAGAATAGATGAAGGTGGTAGAAGGTGATTGGAGAAGAATTTTCGGAAGTACCATTAAAGTTACTATAGTTGCACTAAGAAAGTTGTAAAAGAGGTAGATGAAGCAGATATCAGGATAGGTAGAAAGGAACGGACAAGGGATGCTAGATGAAGACTTGAAAATGAAGTGAAAACTGTACTTAGGAAGAACATAAGGAAACGAAAGAGTATGTTAGTAGGTGGAGGAGACTTGAGAGCATGATAAGGATGGTTGCATGAGAGGAATGGAGGGCAGTGCTCAATGAGAAAGAGAGATATTAGATGAGCGGAAGAGAGATGGACAAGAATCGCTATATGGAGACTGGAGAATAAAGTGAAAACAGTGATTTGAAGGTGGATATGAGGAGGAGAGTTTATGATTATGAGTAGAGGAAATAAAAGAGCATATTGAAGGAAGTTTTATGAGAAGGAAGGAGGAGAAGGCTCAATGGCAGGATAATGGAAAGAAACTTGTAGGAGTAAAGGACAAGGAAAGGAATAGATGCAAGCAGTATAAGGAGCTAGAGAAGTAAGAGAACATGAACTCTTGGGAGTGTTTGACTCTACCATGATAGCACCTGAAGTTTACAAAAAATTATAGAGGAAAATAGATATTAGATGAGAGAAAAAAATAAACAAGAATAACTAGGTCTAGACTTGAGAATGAAGTGAAAACAGTAACTGGGATGAGGATAAAAGAAAGAAAGAGTATGTTTATGGGTGAAGGAGACGTAAAAGCATGTTGAGGATGGTTGGCTGAGAGGAATAGAAGAGAGGGCAGAAAGGAAACTTGACGGAATCATGAATAAATAATAGATAATTTAATAATTCATTGAATGGATGTATAATAAATTTAATAAATAAATAAATAATTTGACGGAACTTGTGAAGGAAAAGGACTAAAGGAATAGGAGAAGAATAGATGACGATGGAAGAAGAAGAAAGAAGAGTTGGAGAAGAAGAATTCTCGGAAGTGTTTAAACCTACTATAAAAGTATTTGAAGACTCAAAACCCTTCTCTACATGTCATTAAATAATTACATTACCGATGAATCATCAGGACACTTGGAATTCTGAAAATCTGAATAAGAACCTTGATGTAGAAGAGAATGATTAGTCAGTTTGTCACTTCAGATCAGACAATTGACTATGCATTTTTCTTAGCATATATTTTTTATTGGTGCACATTATTCAAAGTCAAATCAATGATGAATTGATGAACAGATAGGGAAAGGCGAATCCTAGACGAGAGAGAAGGGTAGAGTAGAGTTAAAGAAGGAAATGATAGCTGTATGATGACTTAGGACTGTAGTGAAAAAAGTAATGAAGAGAAAGATTGGAAGAGGAAAGAGTATGTAAATGGGTGAAGGAGACATAGGAGCATTTAGAGCAGAGGTGTCCACCGCGTGAGCAACAGTGTAAATAACTGTTGATTGTCAATCCCCTTTCTTACCACCTTTAATGCGTTCATGCGGTAAGCGCGATGTGGAAAGGGGAAACGAGAAGACAATCCTCAAAGAAGCGCTCGGAGAAAGGGATGAAAGGAGAAGCGCGCCAGCCTTGCGTTGGACACCCCTGATTAAAAGGATAGTCGTTCCAGAAGAATGTAGATCAACAGAGCAATATATTTTTCAATATTGTTAGGTTAGCCCTCTAGACTCGATACCCTAAAAATTGATAATCTTGCTCAAATCTTAACAATGCTCTTCCTTTGAAATAACTACTGTTCGTATAGCGATCTCCTGGATATGGTTCATAGCTCCTCTAAAGATCATGTTATGTACACATTAAGGAAGGGCCTCGGACATGGCGATTAGCCGTACTTCTTATTATCATCGTTCTCGGTAAGATCTCTATCGACGAAGGATCAGTAAGGTTCGATCGCCATAATCGCCATCGTCATTATCCTCATCACCATTATCAACAGATCGAAAGTACACTGGAGGAGATCGCGCCTGGATCGGAAGAGGTCTTACTTGCGGAGGACGAGTGGTCGATTTGCGAGGAGCGAGCAGGTAAATAACTCGGATCCGCTGAAGCAACTCAATGAGAGATGATTGGCCCAATTATGACCAGCGTTGCAGAAAATTAGGGTTCTCCAATCTACTCTACCACTACCACCAACATCAGTACCGACATTGGTACCAACATCCTTCTAATATCTGCAAGCCTATGTCGTTTTACCTACTGCATGGAAGAATATGGATAGTCAAACTTGGAGGTGGTTTTCACCTTATCAATAATGAAGTCGTCAGAGGAAATCCAATTTATTATTAAAAATGTTTTTCTTGCCAGCTATACTTTTGGAGGTGGGACAAAATTATCTGGAGGAGCAAACGATTCGAAGAGGAAAATTCAGAATAGTTGGCCGAAGTTAGGATGTTCCTAGGTGGTCAGCTGGAGCCAGACGATGTTTTGACTGGATTAAGAAATCATTATTGGGGGCCCAACTAGGAACTCAATCACTGCTCAACTGGGCTTATTCTGTACAATTATCCTCCATGCAAAATTTCAGAATGGTCAGTTTCCCACTTCAGACCTGCCAGTTGACTATCCATTTTTTTCGTATCTATTTTTTATTGGTGCACATTATCCAAAGTCATATCTCCAGAAAAGTCAATTTCATGACTAGAATAGTCAACTTCACTGTCTACTATTCTCCGTATTGATAGATTCTCTTTACTGAACAGTGTCAGAATTAAAACTCAAGATTATTCGGTTTCACACCTAAGATAGTCAACTTCAATCTTTTTTTCTCGACTTCCTGGATACTTTCCTCAATACTGCACAAATATTCAGTTGTTGACTCAGAAATAGTCAGCATTAAACTTCAGCCAAGCTGGGTATTTGTCTTCATGCTTCTGTACATTTTTTTTCATATGATTCTTCTATAATCAAAACTCTAGAAAGGTCAGTTCCAAAATTCAAATAGTCGAATGAATTATCTTTTTCTGAGCTTGTGCATCTTTTTCTTCTATTATGTACAATTATTCTCTATCCAGGATTCCAGATAAGTCAGTTTTACATTTCAGATCTGCCAGTTGATTATCTATTTTTCTTCCTCTATATTTTTTATTGGTGCACATTATCCAAAGTCATATCTCGAGAAGAGTCAGTTTCATGACTAGAATAGTCAATTTCACTGTTTACTATTTTTCATATTGGTAATTCCTCCATACTGAAAAATGTTCAGAGTTGAAACTCTAGAGTAGTCAGGGTTACACCTCAGATAGTTAGTTCGACCCTTCATTCCCCCTTTTGCGTATAGAAGCTTCTATACTGTACATTATCTAAGAGTAAAAACTCCAGAATAGTCAGTTTCGCTCTTCAGATAGTCAGCTTAACTATTTGCTGTTGTCTGTAATGATGTTTCCACCATATTGTACAATTCCTTGAGTAAATGCTCTTCAGTAGGCAGTATTACACTTCGGATAGTCAGGTCGACTAGCCATTTCCCTTCGTGCGTGTGGTTTCTTCTATACTGTACATTATCTGAGAGTAAAAACTTCATAATAGTCAGTTTGACATATCAGATAGTCAACTTCATTATCTGCTGTTCTATGTATTGATGTTTCCACCATCTTGTACAGTGCTGAGGGTTGAAACTCCAAAGTAGTAAGGATTACATTATCTAAGAGTCGAAACTCCAGAAAAGTCAGTTTGATACTTCAGATAGTCAACTAGTGAAGTTGACTATCTGAAGAACAGCAGATTGCATATAGTGATCTGCTGTTCTCTGTATTGATACTTCCACCTTATTGTGCAATGTTTCGAGCTAAAACTCTAGAATGGTCAGTATAACACTTCAGATACTCAGGTCGACTAGCCATTTCCCTTTGTGCGTATAGTTTCTTTTATACATACATTAAATTATCTAAGAGTCAAAACTACAAAATAGTCAGTTTGATAATTCAGATGAACAAATTCACTGTCTGCTGTTGTCTGTATTGATATTTCCACCATATTGTACAATTTTCAGTGTGAAAGCTCTTGAATAATCAGTATTAAATTTCAGATAGTCAGGTCGACTAGCCATTCCTCTTTGTGCGTATGGTTTCTTTTATACTGTACATTATCTTAAAGTAAAAATTCCAGAATAGTCTGTTTGATACTTCAGATAGTCAACTTTACTATCTGCTAATCTCTGTATTGATATTTTTCCACCTAATTGTGCAATGTTTAGATTTAAAACTCCGCAATAGTCAGTTTTGCGCTTTAGATAGTCAAGGTAACTATCCAATTTTCTCTATCTGTGTTATTATTTTCCCAAACTGCACATCAAAAAACAACGTCATCGACAGCTATCACATCTTCATCCCCCACTCTTTCCAGGGGGAGATTTCCTCGGTGGCCGGAGGCTGATGGGGTCGCGAGGGTTCAGCGGATGACCAACCGATGATCGTTCACGTCACTCCCCCATTTACGGATAAGATCTCGTCTCACAGGTTAAGTCGAGACGCTAGAATCTAAACTTGAGAGTTAAGCTTGAGACTCAAACGATCGTCGCTGGTCGAGTAGGTTCACCTCCTATGTTCTTTTTCGATTCGCGCTAACATGTGGCCTGCGATCGCAGCCTCGAGGGAATTCAATAACTATAGATCATCGCAGATCGCGAGTTAACGTTTGCCGGGTTGCCTTAGCTGGTTTATGAGCGCGAGCAAGGGCCCTAGCTGGGCCCACCTTCCTTCCATTGCGACCAACGATCGATTTAAGATGGTAGAGTGAGAAGCGGGAAACCGATGCGATGGTCCGTGATCCGGCGATCGAGGAATCTTAGATAATTCTATAGATTTTCGAGTGGACGATCAGATTAATTGACCCTTAGAGTTTAGGTGACCCCGCGGTTTTTGTTTTGGAATCTGTACCCGATAAGGTCTACAAGGTTTCTCTTGTATGGGGAATTCTGCTTTTCCAGAAGCTGGGGTTACAACATTTCTGGTGGCTTATCTTCGACTGTGTCTATGGAAGAAATGTAGAAACTGTAATACCTAATTTTCGAGCTGGATCTCAAAGATCGAGATTTGTAGTAGGAAGTCACCTTCCATTGCTTAGGGAATTCTGTCTGATCTTATCTGACCCTATGCGATCTTATAGAACTTAATCCGATACTCTCTTCTCCTAACATCCTCTTAATTTCCTTTCCTATCCTCTTCAACCTCACTTGCCATCCATACCTCAGTTTCCATATCTTCACCTTCCTTTATTTCTGCCTTCCATACCTCAGTTTCCATATCTTCACCTTCCTTTATTTCTGCCTTCCATAGCTTCACATCCCTTACCACGTTGTTCTCCCATGCCTCTCTATCACTTCCCTTCATACCCGTAATCTTCTCCGCCATGTCACACCTCACTTTCAACCCCTATTACTTCTCTTCACCTATGCTTCTGTCCGTAGAAAAAAGAACGACGGGCACCGATTAATCCCTCTCACCCCAAATCAATCACACCTTTCCCTCACCCAAATGCTTCTTTTCTTTCAACACCTTAATGAACCTCCTTCTCCTTTGACAGAAGATTTCTCTTCCTTTCCGTTCCTTTCTTGTTCTTTCCTCCCCTTACCAACTCTTATTATTGACTGGTGTATGTTCGAAAAGGCACCTGTCTGCTTGACATTCTCTTTCCTTGCGAGGAGAAATAAGGGAGGTAGGGCTTGGGCAAGTGAGGATGTAGCGAGAAACGTTTGGAAGAATTGGTGGGGGTAGTGAAGGGGCAATCAGATGCGCAAAGTTGAGGTATGCTAGGGGTATCAGGGGTAGGAGTAGGAGAATCAGGAGGTGTTAGGGATGTTAGGGGTAGGAGTTAGAGGAATAAGAGCGCGGTAGAGCGTGAAAGAAGGAGAGAGGTGAGGGGTTTCGCAGCAGAAACCTTTATACTCCTGATCATGTTTTCTTCCGTCAATCATAATTTCGACCTTAGAGAAGAAGCAATGTAGTGACAAAAAGTGGGAGGGATACGAAGCGTGCAATGTAAGGAGAACTATACGGAGCCCAAGTAAGATAGGTAAAATATAGTGGAGAAGAATCTCTTAAAAACTAGGCAATGTGAGTGAGGTAAAGGGGTGATGAGGGGAAAGTGATATATATGTGAGAGAAGGGTGAGTTAGGGAAAGTAGGTTCAGAATATTTGACGTGTAAAGGAGTGTAGGAGAATAAGAACGAGAAAATTTGAGACAAACTTTCCACATTGCAAACTGATCCAAGCGAAGGCAGGAAGACGAAGGACGGTGAAGAAACACAATGCTATCGGAAAAAGGAAGGAGGTGTAGTAAATAGTAGTGAGGAGAGAAGCAGTAAGTTTATGGCAAAGTGTGGATGAGGGGGCAAAGAGAGGATAGGTAAGGAGACAAAGTGACAGTGGGAGGGGCCGAAATGTGTTCATCGCACTCTTTACAAAGTAAAGAACAGTGAGAAAAGTAAAGTAATGAGACGAGAAAGTAAGGAATGTTATGGTTAGGGACGTCACGGTAAGAGGGTACGGTAAATGAAGAAAAGCGGGTGTGGTAGGTTAAGTGACAGGGATAGCAGTAATGAAAGGGAACTGTATAAGAACTGACAAGTCTAAAGGCTGAGAAGGGAAGTGTCGAAAAAAGATAAGAATAGGTAGCTCAAGGACTTTGGCTGAAATGGTGTGGTAAATGAGAAGACAATGTCACGCGAGTAGAGTGAAATGGCAGTAAGGAGAAGTAAGGTGAAGTGAGAAGAGTGGCAGGTGGTTTGCTGAGGATGCGAAAGAAGTAAGGAGTAGGGAACCACGTAAAAAACAAAGAGTGAGTGGGGCGAGAAGATAAGTGTGTGGGATGAGGGAAGGAAGTAACAGTACAGCAGGGGAAAATACGATCACTTCTAAAAACCAGATACAAGAAACATTTTATGAGTAAGGTGGAAGAAAAGTAAACGTTAGAAATCGTAGGGTATTGAAGGAGGAAGCGAGGGTGGAAGAAGTAAGGAGGTGAAAATCTTACTTTTTACCGAAGAGAAAAGCATAAAAAAGATGTGTGGTAGGACATGCAAGTTGAAATTGGTGTAGTAAGGGAATGCATGAAAAGAGAAAAAGCTTATGGTAAGAGAGAGAGAAAGGGATTGTAAGGGACATATTTTGAAAGAGAAGGGGGTAAGGGGTAGAAATCCATGGATGAGCATCAATGAGAGGGGAAGAATGCATGGGAGCTAAGTAGGTGTAGAGGATGAGTAAGGGAGCAGTAGGGAAAAAAGGAAATGTTGAATGAGAAGCAGGGTCAATTGGTGTGGTTATTTAGGGAAGTAAAGTAATGCAAATTGGAGGAAAAAGGAGTAAAGAGTAGAAAAAAGTGAGGATAGAGTAGAGAGGGGTAAGAGAGAGATGTGATAGAATCGTGAAGAGGGTCAGCACATGAGGGAAAGAGGAGTGAGACGAAGTAAGTTAGTGAGTCTGTATGACGTAGAAAAGTATCAAGGGTATGTGAAGGAAAGATAGGACCACTCTTAAATAACTAAATATCAGAAACTCCCTAAAACTTTAAAAAAAATATTCCTTCTAAATGTTGGTCAAATTATTAGGATGAAGCTGCTTTTCCATCTGGAGAACTCTTGTTACGGTACGAGGATGCGAAAGAGTAAAGAAATCCTAGGGTTTGAGTAGTAGAATAAGAAAAGAGGAAAGAGAATTCATGGCAAGGAAGCCTCATTGTAAATGACATGAGTGAGGACAAGAGAGAGGGATGATTTGAAGAAGGAAGGGTGTTTTTGGATTAGGGAGGAGTTGAAGTGAGAGGTGTTTGGAGAAGAAGTTATGAGGCAAAGGGAAAGAGAAGTCTCAGGTGAGGGGAAGCGTTAGCGGTAATGATTGGAAGGGTCCCACTGTACTTTTAGTCAAAAAGACAGGCATGAAGAGAAGGAGGATGGTATGACGTGGAAGGAGGAAGTAGCGTGGTAAAGGATGTTATGGTAAGGAAGAAAGGAAAATAAAGTGATGTGATAGAAGGAAGGTAAATGAAGTGAAAACTAAAAAGGAGAAGATGGGAGGAGAAGGATGAAGAATAATTTAGTAAGAAGAATGTTCAGGAACTAAGAAGGTGTAGAGAAGAACTGAAGGAGTGGCAAGTTGATGAGAAGATAAGTAGTGTAAGAAGAGGTGTTCACTTATATTGTGAGTTAGGAAGGGTGAGTGACACAAATTTAATTGCGGAGGGAGTAGGAGGAGGAGAGGAAAGTGAGTAGGGTCGTTGGGTAATGTTGGGAGAGTGAATGGAAAGTAAAGGGAGGGGTAGCACACGTATAAAAATGGAGTAGGAGAAGTGAGAGAGTGGGTTTCTAAGAATTTGTAGGGAATCAAGTGTTCCTTAGAGGATAATAGGGCCACTTCTAGATAACTAAATGAGAGAAACTCCTAATGTATGCTCTTTTAAATATTATTCTCCAAATACCTCAATTTTGCATCGTAGATATTTTTGGTGGGACTAAGGATATTCTTGATAAGGAGCAGATTCTCGTATCGCAATTTTCGTCTGACTGTCCTTATGACTCATCCAGCTTATCATCTTTCCCCAAGCGTTTCAGATAGGAAGTAAGAGGATGAGAAAAGGAAAAGAGGGGGAGGTTTAAAAACAAAAGGATCGAGGAAAGAGGCAATACAGAAGCTTTTCGAGAACTTCCATATATCTTCAAGTACGAGGATCAAGCTGCTCCTCCAACTAGCAAACTCTCGCTATGGCACGAGGGTGCAAGAGAGTGAAAGAATCTTAGGAGATAAGTAGGAGGAAGACGGGAGGAAAAGAGTGAGAGAATTCGGGACAAAGTTTCGTCATTGCGAAATGACACGAGTGGTCTTTATAGCGTTGAGCCGCCGGCTGTATTGACAAAAGTGTCGGACGCCTTCCCTACGAACCTATCTCTCTCAGATCCTCTCCTTTTCTGGATGCGCCATTTTCTGATATTACCGACACTGGCGGGTCGTCGAGAGTATTGAGAGTGAGAGAGGAAAAGAGAATGGTAGAAAATGAGACAAAATGAGAGAAGATAGGGGGATGAGGGTGGAGGGTCGGGGGTGATTGCGACAAAATCATTGCGAGGAATAGAAGAAGTGTCGCAGTTGGGAACTCATAAGACGTAAAACCGTCTTACCCTCTACTGAGGTGGCGAGTGCGACGAGATGTCAGGAGATCTAATCGAGGGAATGACGGTGCAGGAGAAAAACCTTCTGAGGTTCGCGAGCTGTCCTCTCGGTTTAGACATTACAAAACGACCATATGACATTTTTCATCTCTTCAGAAAATCTTCTTATCTACCTTGTACAATCTGTATCTTTCAAAGGGAGGAAGATAGAGCGTAAGCGCAGAAGTTGGGTGTAATGTGTTGGAGAGGGATGAAAGGAAGAGCAAAGAGATTAAAAGAGGAGAATTGAGAAAATATAAGGGAAAGAGATAGGGTGAAAAGAGTTGGAAGCGAATAAATAGATTGAGACTAAAAAGTAGAGCAAGAGAATCAATGTGACGAAAGCAGAAAAGGTTCAACGGAAAAAGGAGTAATAGTGGTAAAATAGAGACATAGGAAAAGGTAGGGTTATAAAGGTAGGATATAAAGGCGAGGTCAGGAATACGCGGGGTGAGAAGGTAGAGGAAAGAATAGAAAAAGAACAGGAAGAACGTATGGAGCAAGTGGAAGAATCTTGAAGGGAGTCTGAGGAATCTAGAAGGGAAGGGCATGGATGAAGTAATTACGACTTTCGGACAAGGAAGATTGAGGAAGAACGAAAATATAAATAATAGGTGAGAATTTTAAAACAAGATGAGAGTAAGGGTATATCTTTCCAGGATGCAGTAAAAGGAGTAAAAGATTCAGCAGATCAGGTTGATGAATATCAATAACAAGGAAGAAATGTAGAACGATTGGAAAGCAATGAATTGAGAATGAAGTATAATCAGATGATACAAAAAGAGAATAAATAGAAGAAACATATAAGTGAAGGAGGTGAGAATCGGAAAGAAGTTTTGTGGGACTATTGATGTAAGGAGAAGAAACGAAAGTTTCGGAAAGAGTATGCATATGGGAAAGGGCGAAAGAGGGAGGAAGAATATGTCACATTGAGGACGCATTATATAGAGGTATGTGTACTTACAGCAAAGGAGGAAAAAGGGAAAGAGGAGGAAATAAGTAGAATCAAAAAGAAGAGGAGGCATAAGAGTTTATCAATAAAAATAGGATGGAAAAAGGGAGGAAAAAATCTTCACTTGTCTTTGCAAGATTTTTTACCCCCTCGTTCTGAGGAACTTCCCTTCTCTTTTGTTCTTTGACTAACATTTAAAATTGTTGGTTGGATTCCAAGTATTTTGTTAAGAATTGAACTTTTCCATTTGGAAATGACATCTTTTTGTCTCAGCTTTGCCAACTTGATTAAGGACTGAACTTTTTTTTTTGGGAATCCATTTTTCTAATTGAAGATTCATCTTTTTTGGTAGCATTAAGTGGTTTGTAAAAAGACTAGAATATTTTTTAAATATTTAATTATTTGCTACAAAGTAGCATCTTCTGTTGGAAATCGATTTTCCTGAGTTGAAAATTACCTTATTTGAAGGAAATTTGTCTCTTTAGCTCCAAAATTCAACTACTTGGTTGAAAATACTTGTTTGAAATGTTCCTGTTGGAAGTCTAAGTATTTCGCGGAAGTCACCTTTTTGGCTTCAAATTTGATTGTTTTGTTGGAACATGGCCTCTTCAAGTTCAATTTGAAATATTTTATTGCGAAATTGAAAGGAGGATATAAATACTCGATAGGGAAAAGGAAGGAGGAAAGGAAAAGAAGGTAAACATGTTTTGCTGATAAAAGGGAAAAATAAGACAATAGGGAGAAATAATGAAGAGTGTGAATCTGAAGAAGAACAGAAGAAGGAGTGGACGAGATAAAAGGGAAAATTAAGGGGGTTATCAAGAGGATAAGAGAGGAGTGAGACTTGAATAAAAAGGGGAAATAGTGAGAAAAGAACGGTGAGATGAGGGAAGTTTGGAGGGTGAAGAGAAAAAAAGGATATTCTAGAAGAATGGAGGGAAAGAGAGATTCACAGTGAGGAGTACAGCAAAAGGGAACAAGAGTATCAGGGAATGTTCAACGACATAAGACGAAGGAGAAAGAGTGGTATATACGGGAGGCAGAGAAATCAGTTAAGAATTATATGTATGGGTGTTGATAAATAGGTAAAAAATAAGAAGGAAGGGAGTGGATTCTAATATAAAAATTAGTTAGTGGACGGAGGATTAGGATTAGTATTAGTACTTCGGATGATTATCAGGAATCGGCAAAAAAGGGTGAGAGAAGATTAGAGAGAGGTAATCAAGAGAGAAGGGGAAGGTATAAATGATATAAGCAGTAAGGAAGTGAACAAGGAAAACTAAGGGCTTGGAAGACATGAAGCAACAGAAGATAACATGGTGAATAAGGCTCTGAAGTAGAGGAGTGGCGGGAGTGAGAGAAGAGATATGGAGAGTCTCTAACAAAGTATGGGGAGGAAAAAGATGGTTCGGAAAATGGAGGACGGGATTGGTAATTCCGCTATTGGAGAAAGGAGAGGGTAAAATAAAGGAGGAACATGTTAAAAATGCAGGTAGAAGGGAAGATAGTATTCGACACAACCAGACGGCAGTTGAACTCAGTCAGAGAAGTGTGTTGCGGTGAGCTATGGAAGAAAGGCGATGTGACCAGGGAGGCAAAGGAGGGTAAAAAATCTCAAAATAGGTATCGTTTCTTGATAAACGGCTCCTAATGATGATACTCTATTCGAAATCCCTGAAAAGGCCTTTCATCAGGAAAAGCTTATTTATAGCTCTAGAAATTACATAAAATTCGTTAAAGAAGGTTCAATGGATTATTTAAAGGTTTATATTATCACTGAAGAGCTATTGAGCATTTTCAAGCTCGGGAGAGGTTAGGTACAATACTGGTTCATTTAATTAGAATGCATTAAATTTAGACGGACTGAGCCTCTTATTTGAAGATTAGGTTCAATGTGCTGAATACCCTTCATTCTCGGGTTTCGTAATGCACCTTTCATCGTCAGACCTTTTTATCCTTAGAACCGTCACGACGATTAATTCCACGAGGACGTCGACGGCTACCAATTTGCTCGGCTGTCTCTGTCATTCTGAAATAAAGCACTGGAGAAATGATCGACGAACGGAATTCTGCTTACAAATTGATTATTTGAGAATGAGGGTTATGGAGAGTCGAGAAAATTATGATTATGGATATCCAAGGTAATCAACAAATTCAATTCCATATTTGAGGCGAAGGAGAGTTTTTTTAATTATTCACAATTTGTATTTTCAAAATTATTTACAATATTATCTACAGGATTGAAATCAAATTCCTGTTTGAAAACATGGATTCGCTGGTACCCAAACTCAGGGCGGTTCGTTTGCCGGACGAGTGCTCCACCAACTGAGGCACGGAGGGACCTTCATACTTCCATTAAAAAAGAAATTATTTGTGTAAGGGAAAGTAAAGGAAATGATCGGATAAGAGGGAAGAGGAAGATATTAGATGGATTAGCAATAAGGGAAGTTTTCGAAAAGTGTAAGGAAAGAAGGATGAATCAGAAAATAAAAGTAAAGAAGAGGAATTTATAGAAAGGAGGAGTAGTTAAGAGAAATGAGACGTTGTCTTGAGTCCTTTCAGTCTAAATCCAGAACTTTATTTAGTAAATAAATATATGAGGACAAGAAAATAATAAATATCGTGGGAGGTTGGGAGAGAGGAAGGATAAGAGTTTGGCCCAATTTACTATTTTCACAAGATGATGCCGATACGTGACCATAACTACCTCACGTTTGAAATCTGGCTCAAAAAATATCTATATAGATCTTTGGAGGATGAAGGTGTCGGGAAGAAATGGATTATTAGTATTGGTAGGAAGGACAGAGCTGTGGTGAGGGGATGAGGTTGAATGCTGGATCTGCCTTTAGGGAGCCGTGGCTGGATCTTCTGTTTCACCCTCGTATATAATATACCCAGCTACGTGCCTACTACTCCCGGAGGAAAGAAAGAATGATAGGCAGTAAGAGAGGAAAACGTCAGATATAACAGGAAACACCATGTTTCTTCACAAATATTTCTCTTCCTCTATTCAAAGATCACTTTCTAACATTTTCCTCTTCTACATTGTTAGATTTCTACCATTAATGGCATCACTTCCTTAATTACAAGTACTTCTACTACCACCAATACCACCATTACTATCATTAATACCATTACTACCACAACCGCTTTTTATGCCATTGCCGCCATTACTAACAAAATTGGAGTTATCTGTTCCCATACGAAGGATAAATATATGCTTTTTATCTCTACCTATTACCTCCTCTTTCCTTTTACATATTCCTATCACCAACCTTGAGCTTGCACCAATCATCTATTATTTCACATTTTTTTATTCTATTTCCAGTGATACAACTTAATCTCTTCTCTTTCTATCCTCTTTCATCCTTTTTCTTTTCCGTTTACAATTTCCTCATTCAATCCACAACCCCTACTTTCCCTTCTTCTTACAGTATTATGCTTATTCCCATGCTCTTATGTATTTACGTTTTTTATAATATGTTGCTTATCTTATTCTAATTATTGTTCTTTCTCTAAAAACTTCTCCATATCCTTCTATCAATGCTTGTTGAATCTTCTTCCTCAAACATGCATTTTCTTAACTTAGAGGAGACCCTATTATTCTGCCGAAATCTCACTTTTATAATTGGAAATTTTTTTTTCGGATTGAGAATTTTTTTTTTGTGGGGATGAAGTCATTTTCATGGTAAAAAATGACATTTATTATAGAAATTTGACCGTTTCTGGAAAATTCGTATTTCGTGCAAACAAATTTCACAATTTTGTAGAAAGTTCAACTAGTTTGTTGATAATTTGTCCATTATGGTTTACTTTTTACCTATTTGTTCTCTATATAGCTATATGGTTGGAACCTAATTTCCCGAATAAAAAAATTTGTCTGATGGGTGAGAGAGGGTGAGAGATGAGGAAAAGAGTAAAAAGTAATACAGAATACAGGTAGATTAGGGCAACGGGAGTACAATTAGAGGGGAGAAAGTAAAAATAATTGAGGAGAAATGAGTGATGGTAGGGAGGGGGAGTGGAAAATAATAGCTGATGGGATTGAAAGTAGGTGAGGCGTTCTGAGCGGAGTAGAGAATGAGAGAAATTATGAGGCGAATAGGGAAAAAGGGAAGGTATTTGAGAGTGTATGGAAATTAAGGTCGATCAGAGAAAATGCAGCGCAAGTTGAGGAGGTATGTAATGGGAATTGGAGGGAAATAATTAGGAAGGGAGAAAATTAAATATATTTTAAATAGGATTGGAGGGAAATGAGTGATAGTGGGAGAGGAACTAGAGAAAAATCAGTTAAATGGAGGAAGAACTAAGTTGGTTGAGGAATAGGAAAAAACGTAAGAGGTCAGACAGTGCAGGAAAGTAGTGGTAAATCAAAGGTAGGAAAGTGCAAGTAGGGAAGGGATAAAAATGTGTAAAGGGATAAACTGATAGGAAGTGAGGGGAATAGGAGGTGGTGTGAGAAAATAGTGGGAATGAAGGAAGTAGAAAAGGGCCAGGAATCATAAATAAGGAAAAGTGAAAGGAAGTAAATGGGGAAAAGTAATGATAGAGGGGTATAGTATTAGGAAAAAATGTAAGCATAACAGCAAGAAATGGGAAATGAGTGGAGTAGAGAGGAGAGGGAATCGATGCAGGATGAAGGAAGAGGGGAGGGGGTTGGGAGTGGAAGAAAATCGAGGTTGAATAGTGCAGGTGGAAGAGGAAAATTGATAGAAAGTATGAAAAAATGTGTGATAGTTGGGGGAGAAATCAGGAGATTATAGGTAATAGATGGAAGAAGAGTTTGTGAGAATACGCAGAGTAGAGAAGAGAAGTTATTGAAGGAATAGAAAATAAGGGCAAGGGTGAATGGGTTCAAGGAAACTTAACAGAATTAGGGGGTATTGAGTGTCAGTGGGGAACAGGAGTATGGGGAAATAAGAAGAGTGGAGGGAAGAGGAAGCTAGTAATGGAATGGAAAAAAAGGTGAGAGATTGGAGTGTGTGAGAGAAAAAAGATGATTTATGAGAAGACGGTTGCGAATTGAGAAGAAGAATTACTGAGCAGCGAAGGGGAGAAATAGAAATTAAAGAAGAATGAGTGATGGTTGGGGTTAAGTTTAGGAACAAACTAGTAATAGCAATAGTGTCGGGAGGAGAAGTAGGAAGAAACGAATGTATACTAAGAGAATGGTTGTGCTAGTATAGGGGCGGGGAGAGGGGGGATATTTGGAAGTATTGAGAAAAGAATTAAATGTTTAAGAGAAAATTGAAGCAAACGAAGATTAGGATCAATAAGGAAAAAGAGGTGCAAGTGAATAGAGTACAGTATCGGGATATGTAATAAAGAGAAAGTAGAGGAAAGTAATAGGGAATCGGTGGAGATAGGCAGAAAAAGTAAGAGAAGAAGAAAGATAGTTAAAAAGTGAAGTGAATGAAAATTATCAGAGAAGATGAAAGTGAAGGCTAGTAGAGGAATAAAAAATGAATGTAAAGAAATAAGGATCAATATGAGACTACGGGAGTAAAGGAAGGAAGGTAATTGAGAATGTGAGAAAGCAAAAGAATATGAGTGAAGCGAAGAGGAGGCAAAGCTAGGAGAATAACAGGTAATCAGGAGAGAGGTCGTAACATGTCAAGAAATGAAATCTTTCTAAGTAGAGGAGAGCGAGAGTAAAGGAGTAGCAGTAATAGTGAATGAGGAGGAGTAAAGGGAAGAATGATGGCACAGGTGGGTTGGAATGAAGTAGGGAAGTTTGTAAGGATGTGGTAAAGCAATAGAATATGAGTAGAGTAGGGGCAGGCGGAATTGGTAGGAAGATATGAAATATAAAGAGGGGTTAGGAGGTGCGAGGAAACCAGGTTAATTATTCGAAGGAGAGAGGAAGTGAAGGAAAAGATGTAATGAGGAATGAGAGAAGGAAGAGAAGTTAGAGGAAATAAGTAATGGTTAGGAGGTCAAGTAGAGGAAATGAAAGAGGGGTGCAAGGGGAAGTGAGAGGAAATAAGTGGATTGAAAAAGAAGTGGAATAGGTGGAGGAATAGGAAATGCAGCAATATGTGAGTCAGTGTAAGAAGGGTAAATGAGGAATAAGGGAGTGGGAGAAAAGTAGAAGAGGTTAGAAAAAATAGAGAAAAGTATCGAAATGAAAGCAAAGGCGTAAGGAGGAGAGGTAAAGTAGAGAATAGTAGATATCTAAGAAAAAAGGGACGTTTAGGGTCAAAAAGGTAATTTTTAAATGACTTCATCAACTCATTATCAACTAGTCCTTTGAAGAACGTTTGCTTCCTGGTACAAATATCTGGAATCAAATCTGGATTTTCCTGAGCTGCATCGACTCCACATGTCAGGGATTTCACTCTGAGGAAGGTCGGAAGTAAAGCAGGGTCATACTTATCAGAAAGGTCGCAGACACTTTTCGATCGTTTCTCGATAGACGTAGTTTCTCCCGTCAGTCTGCTCTTCGTCCGCTGACTCCTGCCTCTGATCCACGTTCGCCAGTCAATTTTACGATGATAAAGCAAATAGATAATGTCCAAACTTTAATTAAAACTGGACGGCTGAGTGACGCATTTGATTACCCGAGAATTTAATTAATCGCTCCGTGGCTCCACCCGGATCGGAGATAATGTGGGTCGGAGGGAGGTTGGATGGGAGTGATCCCGATAAGTAGCTGATTTGTATTGCCAAGTTATTTCCTTTTTTCGTTTCCTTCTCTCAATGGTTCGAATCTTCTTTGTTCCACTAACGAGGAAATAATTAGTCGAATTGCTCGAGGATATACCATCTTCTTGAGCTGGGCAATCGAACCTAAAAGAAACTAGCTTCCTATCTTCTAGCTTCCCCCTATCTTTTCTATCAAATCATCATTAGGTTAGTCTACCGAGGACGAATCCTTTACTTAAAGTTGTAACTTTACCTTCTCCACCCCCTACCTTATACTTATTACTTTCCCTACTCCACCATTCTACCTTCACTTTCCACCATTTTCTCTACTCATCCCGACTTTTCCTCTTCTTACATTCTCTCACTTAATATAACATCCTCCTTCCACCACTTCTCCCTATTTTTCTTCTCCTAACTCAATTTTTTTCTCTTCCTTTCTCTTCTTTATACCATAGGCAGGCACCTTATCATAATGATAATCCCCTTTGACAGAATCTTGAATTCTCGAAAGATTTTCGGAAAGCTACGCTACTGATTGCACTTTAAATCAAAACTTTTAAGAGTGTCAGAGAAGCACGGGGTAAATTAAAAAAAACATATGTGCTGTCCCATTACTTAGATATGGAGAAGGAAATGCATTATGGTCTACGGTAGGTGCACGCGAATAAGGTCGGAATTTTGAGCCAGCGTGACGAGCCTTGATGGAGTTGGTTCTCCTTGTGTGGTTCGCCACAAGAACAGAAGAACGAGTCCTTTTTTTTTTGCTACGCCTCCCCTAGCTGGACCTCACTCCACCTTTTCTATGACTTCAAAATTATTTCCTCGTTTCTCTTCGAAAGTTACCATAATTCTTTTACGACACCACTATCCTTACCTTTGCATAGTTTAATTACTATTATCGGGCCTTTCTTCTACTCTCCTGTACATATTTTCGGAATTTTCATCTATTTCGTTCCTCATTACTATTATATTGTGCTCACTTGACCAATGTACTATATTCATAACAGTATCACCAGACATTCTTAACCGGATATAACCATGATCCCTCATTTCTTCCTTTGAAGCCTTTTATATATTAGATATGTCAATAATTTCGTTACAACCTCCTCCGCCTCTTGTTCAACCTTTTTACTTTCCGCTTCTTTTTCCTTATGGTACATCCCAGTATATTCTTTCTTTTCCATCTCCATTTACCTCCACTACTTTTTCCTTTTCGCCATGTTTTCAGTACCTTTCGCACTTCCTTCTATTGACCAATCCCCTCCATCTATTCCTCTTATCTTCACTTCCTTCTTATCATCATCTTTAATATTCTTTCCACCCTCTAATGTCAGTATTATTGTGAATCACTCAAAATCTTTATATTCAACCTCCTTAGCGTATTCATCCACCTTTCCCATCCCACCCTATATTTCCGTTCATCATAAACCATTCCATCTCCTCAAAGCACTTTAGCAATTTCTTCTCTTCCTCATCCAGTATCTTGTCCCTGGATTTTCTCTTTACTCTCGCCCCTATTCCCTTCCTCCATTTGCTCTTTTATTCTCCTAGACTTCTCCTGCATATCTCCGTTCACACGTACTCCCACTATTTCCCATGTTTCTTCTCTCATCCTTATCTCTTCTACCAATAATCCTTCTATTTCTTCCTTCATCACTATCTCAACCTTCTTTGGTATATATCCCTCCCTTATTCCCAACTGCATTCTTCCCACTGCTTTGCTTTTCTATCTTTCATCCTAACACTTAAAACTTGCCAACTATAAACCCTTGGTGACCTTTCCCTTACTCTTTCTCATTCCTTCTCATCATCCTGCGTTTCCATCATTACTACCACCTTCTTCAAATTCGAATTTCTTATTATTACTCTATCTTTTCTCTCCATTCCTGCTTTATCCCAGAAGCATATACTCCATTCGACCCTTCCTTTCTGTCCATTTACTTTTCGCATTATACTTTTCATATTCCTACTCTTCCCTTCTTTCCTCTTATAGTTCCCTAATACAGCACTTTTTACAAACTTCTCTGTCTCTCTATCCCGATTGCGCCCTTCATCACTATATTTTCATTTCTGCCTTCTCTCTCTTCCATTCATTTCCACTACTTTCCCCTTTCCTCCAACTCCTTAGTTACTTCCCCATTTCCTTCTTTTATCTTTACATTCCTCATCCCATCCATTTTCAACCCCTCTCTTCCTTACTTATTCTTTTCTTCTTCCCTCTTATACTGTTTATATTTCTCCTCTCATTATTCCTGTATCCTCATCTGTATCTCCTTCTCCCATTTTCAGATTCTCTAGTTTTTCCTTGAATTGATCTTTTCCTTCTATTTCTATAACTTCATCGTCTACTTTCCCATCAATAATTATTGTTCCCTTTTCACCTCCTGAGAGCGTATATTTCCTCCCTCACCTCTCTCTTTACTTTCATTTAACATGAAACCTGTCATCTCCTCCAAAAACTGCCATCATTTCTTTCCTGAATCATTCAGTATCTTTTGGAATAATCTTCTTCGCTCTCTTCCCTATTCCCTTAATCTCCTATCTCAAGTCCTTGCCTCGAAACTCCTCCTATTAGAAGCTTCATCTTCTTTCTATTCTCTCCCATCAGTTCTTCTATCTCCTTTGATACCTCCTGCATATCTCTGTGTACATATATTCCCATTATCTTCCATCTCTTTTCTCCTATCTTTATCTCGTTATTTTCTGTTATTCATTCCTTTTTTATTATCATCACAATTCCTTCTATTGTTCGGTATTTCTCATTCCTCCTCCTTGAAGTTCGAAACTTCCAATTGTAACATCTTTGTTACCTTCTTGGTAATCTTTCCCATCCCTTTTCATTTAGCCACGTTCCCATCGATACCACTTCCTCCCACTGTTTCGGATTTCTCATGAATTCTCAATCTTTCCTCTTAGATCCTGCTTCATTCCTGCAGCATATTACCCACCCAACCCTTTCTTCCTTCCCCTCTCCTTCTTGCTTTATACTATTTCTTCTTCTCCACTCTTGCCTTCTTCTTTCTTCCAGTCCCACGTCACGGCACTTTTTTGGTAATTCCTCTATCTCTTTATCCGAATTCCACCATATATCTTGTATGTTTATTATATCATACTCAACCTACGTTTCTTCCCCTTTCTTGTCTTCTATTCCGCTATTTCCCACATCTTATGCTGCATATTCCTTTGTTGACAAGTCCAATTATCCTCTATTTTTTCCGGTTTCTATACAATTCTCTCTTCTTTATCATAACTCCTACTCAGTTTAGCTCCTTCCCCTCCAATCTTAGGCTCTTTTTCACTATATTTAGGTTCTCTCTTCTCTATCTTCCATTTCAATTTTCCTCTTTATTCTTCTCAACCTTCCCTTATGATTATTTTAACTCTCCCTGCCACCAAACTCGTTATTTGTTGTTTCTACACATTCTAGTCTACTTCACAACTCTTCTGTTCTCTTCTTGGCCTCCTTCTGATTTTTTCACTAAGTATTGTCAGTACCATAAGACCTTACACTACCTTTCCTATATCTCAAGAATTCTCATCGTCTTTCTTGCTCACAGCTATCATTTTTTTGTCTTAACAAAAAACACTTCTTTTCTTCTAGCTCTTCTCTTATATTCTTTTATAACTTTTATAACCTTTCGTGCATAAAACAGAACTCTGAACAATATCCAACTAGGAGGGACGCCCATAATAATAATAATTTTTTTGTTTGAGAATTAAAATTGCAGCCTATAAAATATCGTTAATTTCCCAGAGTGGACTCATGTCACTTTGTTCTGGTACTTATTCCTGTAATTTTCTGCGTTTTAATGTGTAGGTACCAGCACACATATTCCCTCACACATCTCGCCTTCGCGTGACGAATCGGTGTCCATCAGAAGTTGCAGCGGCGGCTCCACCGCCAAAACAAAACCTAATTATTTCACATGATTAGCTGAGCTGTCTCGACTCACAAATGCTTGGTTGGTCAAGTTTTTGCTTTCCTTTCAGAAGCATGTGGGCGATATTTCAATGTCAAGATCGTGTAAATATGCCATTAGTGTTCATCATTGTCCCGCCATTTTTCAAACTCAAACCTATCTTCTATCCATCAACTCTTTTTTGTTTGACCTGTTCCGAAAATCTGCCATAAGAAGATTTGTTCAAATTTATCAATCAGGCTTCACAAAAAAAGAATCTAGAGACATTTCAATTCAAAAACTTCATGAATATCTTGGCCAAATTGTTCAATTTCCAGCTTGATAAATCTCAAACTCTTCTATTTTCTATTCAAAATTCATCTTCTTGGTTGATAAGTTTATCTTCCTTGGACTTGTGGATACGATCGTGTAAATAAGAAAATAATGGTAAAAATAAAGAGGAGGGTGATAAAGAAAGAGAAAAGAAGGAGGAACAAATTCATCAAAGGTCTGAGAATAGAGGGGAGGGAATAGAAGAAAGGTGTGGAAAAAGTGCCGATGAAGATAAAGGCGGAGGTAGAGGTAGAGGAAGTAAGAAGTGTGGGAAGAGAAGGGGAAAGAGAGGAGAAAAAAACACTAGTGAAAAAAAAAGAATAGAGAAGGTAAGAGGGTGGTTTAGTCATGCGATTCAAGTCAAGGAAAATAACAGAGGAGGTTAAAGGGAAGGGAAAAATTGAATGGTTCAAGTATGAGAGAATACAAACAGAAGGCGTATAATGAGATCGGGACAAATAGAGGGATGCTTACTTAAACATGAAAGGCCGGAAAAAGGGTTAAGGCCGAAAAGAAATAGGGGAAAAAAGGAAAAAAGGAGAAGATAAAAGTTTGGAGCAATGAGAAGTTTTGGAGTAATCAGTACCATGGCTAGGCGAAAGGGATTCGAAAAGAGTGATAGATACAAGTGCTTCCGATATAATACAGGTGGAAGGTGAGGAGGAAAAATGAAAAGAGCAGGGCATTGAGAGAAATGGTGATGAAATTGAGGGTAGATTCGATGGCAAAATAAAGGAAAAATAATTGTTCATTAAAAAAGAAGAAAATAATATCAGCAGATGACTTAGTGTTAAGAACAGAGAGCTTTTGGATAGTAAGACTATGCGTGAAAGAGATATGGAGGGAAAAAAGAAATCAGAGGAGGTATAATGAAGAGAAAATAAGAAGGTTTGAATCAAATTATAGGGGAAGAATTCAATGAAGAACAGGAGGAAGAGGAGGAAAATAATGTGGAGAAGAAGGTGATTGAACTGGGTGGGACTCCAAATACAAGGTAGGGAACAGGGCGAAAAGAAAATTATTGAAAAATTAAGAAGAACTAAGGTGGTTTATGGTTCATCTTGAAGTAAAGGGATTATGCAGACTCGGACCGTCTCACAATAATAGTCTTAGAAGGGGGGGGGGGGATGTCGACAAGAGAACAGTTAGAATAGATAATGGAGAAATGATTTGAAGAAAAGATTAAGATTTCGAAATGAAAGAAAGATGAGTAAACGAGGATATAGGAATTGTGATAGGGGAATCTGTGAGGAAACATGACGAAACTGTGGATAGAGAAGTCGGCGGGAGGAAGCAAAAAAAAGATGTAATAAAAAATAAAAGAAGAGAAGTAAGGGTGGAAGGAGGAAATAGTGAAAATGGAAAAAGGGAGAATAGTGCAGGGGAATAAAGAGAAAAGAAGAAAGAATATATTCCGATACAAGTTTCTCAAAGAAAAGAGGTTGAAAAGTTTTATACGGGGACAGAAAAGGCTAACATGGAGTATTGGAAGTAGTAAATGAAGAGAGGAAAAAAGGTAAAAGAGTTATCCAGGCGATAACAAGAGGAGGCAAAGAGGGAGGTAAATGTTAATTGAAAAGGGAAAAGGCAGCGAGCCGCAATGAGAGGGGGTGAGGGCTCGATAATGTGCAAAAAAGGGGTAGTGGGAAGTCTATGTGAATACAATCATGAAATTGAAAAAATGTTGGTGAACATGGAGAGAAGGATGGAAAACAGAAAGAGGAAAGAAGGGGGAACATAAATATGAAAAGCCTTAGAATAGTTGGAAGGGAACAGGAGGGAGGTGTGGATGGAGTGCTAAATAGAATAGAGGTGGAAAGAGAGTTAGAGGAATCGAGAAGTGTTGGGAGAGAAGGGGGAAGAGGAGAGAACAAAACACTGGTGGAATGAAAGAATAGAGAAGACAAGGGGTGGGTTTTGTCAAGCAATTCAAGTTGAGGAAAATAAGAGAAGGGGATTGAAGGGAAGGGAAAACGTACATGGTTCAAGTATGGCAGAATACAAATAGAAGGTGTATAGTAAGACCGGAACGAAGAAAGGAGAGGCTAACTAAAGTATAGTAGGTCGGGAAAAGGGTTGAGGAAGAAACGGGAGGGAGCAAAGTATGAAATAAACAGAAGAAAGAGATTAAAAAGGAAAGATTGAAGAATAGGTACTGCAATGTAGTTGGATTGTAGTTGGAATTTCGTAGATGAAGAAATGGGTAGAAGGAAGTAAGGAAATAGCTGCGATGAGAAATGGGAGAAGAGAAGGAAGGGATTGAAAAAAGGAATTGAGGAAACGGGAAAAGGGAGAATTGTGCAGGGAAATAAATAGGGAAGAAGGGAAAGTATATTCCGTTATAAGGTTCTCAAAGAAAGGAGGATAGAAAGTTTTATATGGAGACATAAAAGGCTAAAATACAGTAGTCAAAGTGGTGAACAAAGAGAGAGGAAAAAAGGAAAAGAGTTATTCAGGCGATTGAAATAGTAGCAAAGAGAAAATCTTTCATAGATTTGTTAAGAAGAGTAGAGGAGAAAATAACGAGGGTAGTAAATGAGGTAGGTATATGTTAATTGAAAAGGAAAGAGGCAGCCGGTGGCAATTAGAGGGGGTAAGGGTTCGATAATACGATACGATCATGAGAATGAAACAATGTTGGTTAACATAGAGAGGAGGATAGAAAAAGGGAGAGGAAAGAAGGAGCAATATAATTATCAAAGGTCCTAGAATAGCAGGGAGGGAATAGGAGGGAGGTGTTAAAGAAGTGCTGAAGAGAATAAAGGCGAAGGTAGAGGTAGAGGAATCGAGAAGTGTAGGGAGAGAAGGGTGAAGAGGAGAGAAAAAAACACAGGTGGAATCAAAGAATAGAGAAGATAAAGAGGTGGTTTTGTCAAGCAATCCAAGTTGAGGTAAACAGCAGAGGAGGTGAAAGGGAAGGGAAAAAGTACATGGTTCAAGTATGGGAGAATACAAATAGGAAAAATTGAGGAAAGATTGAAGTATAGGTTGCTGCAGTGTAGTTAGATTGTATTTGGAATGTAGTAGATAGTCAAGTCGCTAGAAGGAAGTAAGGAAATAGTTGTGATGAGGAATTGGAGAAGAGAAGAAAGAGAATAAGAAAAGATTTGAGAAAATGAAGAAAGAAAGAATAGTGCAGAGGTATACAGAAGAAAGAAGCAAGAGTATAATTCGTTATGTGGCACTCGAAAAGAGGAGGATAAAAAGTTTCACGTAGAGGCATCTTTCATAGATTTGTTGAGAGGAGTAAAGGAGAAAATAACAAAGGGAGGGAAGGGGGAAGGAAATGTTAATTTAAAAGGGAAAAGGCATCAGGTTCAGATAAGATCACTAATGATTTCAGGAATACCAGGAAAATGAATTGTGAAGGGAGTGCGATGAGGTAAGGGTTCGATAATGTATGATAGGACATGAAGAGAAGAAGGGTGCCTAGAAACGTGGAAAAAAGTGATATTGGTACCAATAGTGGAAAGAGGGGAAGAAGAAGGGGTTAGATATTGTGAGGGGGATGAAGCTGATGCCAAAATTATATAAAGTATATGTTTCAATAGCATAAGAGAGGTTAGAGAAAGGAGCAATGTATTGGAAGAAGGATGGAAAGGGAAAATGCAGAGTAAGCGAATGGGTAAAGGAGATATAAAAGCATTTATGGGATGGTCGTGTGAGATAAATGGAGGATAAGGGAGCACGGCAGGAGAATTTAAAGAGGATTTGAGAGGAGAAGTAACTGGAAGAATAATGGATGATTCTCAGTTCCAAAAAGTGGATTATGTCTCCCTTAATTAATAAATGACCTTTCCCGGGACGATCGGTGATCTTCTGGATTTTTCCAATTCTGATAAGTTGCAAACTGGAGATATAGCTAAAATTGAAGTTACAATCAAGATGTGCTTGTTCAGGAGTTATTATAGTAACGCGAAGGAACATTAACTAAGAAGACCAAGCGCGATCATTAAATGGGTATAAACCGAAGAAGAACCTGCTCAGGAGTCTAATAGATTTTGCCGCTTTATTATTTCATTGTGTATGCAGCATGCGAGGTCGCGACCAATAATTTCTAGCCTTCAACTTCACCATGGTCGCTATGGTGAATGGTCGTCGAACCAGAATTGAATCAGAGAAATTCCAGAAGTTCCTTCACGAATGTCTCCATTGCATGTCGTAATTGAAATCGGGATTTAGTAGGGTCCTGAATAGTTTTCCCTCTTTCCAAGGAATAGAAAAGTGGAGAGGGCAAGAATAGTTTGCCAACGCTGTTTTAGTCAGGAACCAGCTAGAGCTTCTAACCAGGATCTAGTGAGAGTCGATATTTATTGATATATTTCCGTCATGGGGATTAGGAGGGGCTCTGCATAGATTTCCCTTTTTGTGATCAATATTCTGGTGAATAAATAACTAATGAGATGGTTTTGCAAAATAAAGACACAAATTTTTAACTGAACAACTGTATTTAGGACCAGGGAAGATTCTTATGGGGAAAGAGGAACAATATTCAAACCAATTTGTGAAATAATGTCACACATAAAAAAATTTGTTGGCCTATAGTTGAGTTTTTTTATAAACTTTGACTCCCAAAGAACTTGAATATGAAATTGAAATATAATTTTGTTTTTGTAATAATATATAATAATTTGTAATAATTTACTAGAAAGTGATGAAAAATCGTCCGGAACTGTCGTTCTCGAAAACGGAACATATCCGAAGAGAAAACGAAATATTGTAATAAAAAATGTAACCAAATAAAAGTATGATGTGAAACTTGAATAATGAAATAAGCACATTATAATAGTGATTATAATATTATCTTTATATTTTTTCATTATTATAAATTATAAGTTGCAAAATTTTGAACTTCATTAATTCAACTTTTAAGAAAGAGAACATTTTTCCGGCTGAATATAACGAGTCAATTAAAATTTTTGTGTAGAGATATTCCAATATAATTCAGTAACATGTTTATTGCTTCATATATTCCTATCCAGAAATAAAATAAACTCCTTTTTTACAAAACATAGGTGAAAGAAGAGGGAGAAAAAAATGCGACCAAATAAAATTAGGATGTAAAACCTTGGATAATTAAATTAGCAAATTTTATTAATGATATTATAATATATATTATGAGAATGAAATTATAATAGCATACCAATATTTTTTGATTATTATGAATTAGGAGGTGAACAATTATGAATTTTAATCATTTGTTTTTGAAGAAAGAGAACATTTCTTCTGCCTAAATCTAACTAGCCAATTCTATTTTTGGTCTGGAAATGTTTCTATATAATTGGAGTACATGTTCATTGCATCATACATTGTTATCAAGAAATTCGAAGGAAAATTTTTTTACAAAATATACGTGAATAAAGAGGGGAAAAAATAGAATGAATCAAATGAATGAATAAATATTCGCCAAATCAACAAATTCAGTATATTTTTCTAGAATGCACAACTATAAATAACATACAATAATGATCATATCATGCAACAAAATTTTTAGTGTCACTTATATATTAATGCAAATACATAAATAACACCTTTGAGGCTTCCGCATTCTTCACATTTCTGATTTTCATTTTATTCGAAGTAGTTCCTGTAACGCAAACTTACTCTTCTTCCTTGGGAGAGGATCCGAACTTTTATTCCTAGTCGATTTACATTTCCTTTTTAATATTGGACAGATTTTTTGGGCATTCGGGAAAAATTAACAGAATCGCACCCGAGACTAAATCTTTAGAGCTGATCTTTAGAGCTTCCTGCAACAAATAACAAATCATAATTCTATAATTAATTAAAACATTTAAAATGGTAATTAATACGAAATTCAGCAATAAAAAAAAGAATAAAACACAACCAAACATTACCTTTTTCATTTTGCAGCGCCATGCATTTAACACACACATA
>WSXT02000017.1:621959-635772 GCA_011762715.2 Neuroterus valhalla
TCTCGCTCTCGCTCTCTCGCTCTCTATCTCTCTCTCTCTCTCTCTCTCTCTCTCTAAGAATCCTATTGTGCGTTTTCTCAAGCCAGAGATCTAGCCTGAAAATCCCTTCTGCACTCTCTTTACCTCTTCTCACCCTCACCATTAAATATCTCTTCTCTGAACTGGATCACGCCTATGCCTAGTTACTGAACATTATCAATCTTCTTTCTTATATGCCTTGAAGGCTTTTTCAAAAATGCTCCATACTTGTTTTAAATCTACGGACACTTCTCTAACTAATGCTCTCACATTTTGTCACTCTTTCCTTCTACCTGTTTCTAAACTTATATATGAATTCATACCCATCCTTATAGGATTTTACCTACTTACATCATTTCCTGAAACATGCGTATATCATTCGACAGCAACTTTCCTCCTTCCCCACTCCCCGTTTAACCATCAAACCTTCCCTTTTCCCCTTCCATAGCCTCTAGCTCACATCTCAAACTCTATTTGATGTCTTACATTCTTTTGCCAGCAAGAACGTCTCCATCTCCCTTCACAGGTTTTCCTACTTTTCTCCTACTCCTTTCTTACCACATTCTACTCCTGCCATTCTTCTTCAGGATTCTTTCCTAAGTTTCTGTCAATTTTACCCTGTTCAATTTCTTCCACCTTGCTTCTCATTCATTTATCTCCACTCCCCCCTAACCTCAACAAAAACGGGTTTATAGTCCGATTCAGCCTATTTTCTCACTTTTGTCATCCCTCTCTTCCCCACGTCATTCGTAATAAAAGAGTCTATTACTGGAACTCCTCTTTATGAAGGGATAGTCCATTTTTCATTATATTTCCCGTTGTTGTACTTTTTGACGAATCACTTCCTCTCCCTTCTATCAACCTCATCATTTTACCCCTTTTCTTACCATGAAGCATATTCTGAAATTCTGCTGATTCTTCCCTCTTTCCTATACGCTTCCTATTTTGTGCCTGGCCTGGCATTCCGTTCAGTGCCTTATATAAGAATTTTCTTATCTTCCCCTAAAACTCTCTTACCTACATCTTTCAAAATTTCCTTTACATCACAAACATTTCGAACTCTGACACTCCTATTATGATACTAATGTTGTGATCAACATCTCTGAAATCTGTATATTTTTTCCCAAATCCAGCCACGCGCTAGAACAAAACCCGAATAGTGTCTTTTCCATTCTCTGTTCCAGGTAGAACTTCCAAACCTCCTCTTAAGTCTCTTAAATCTCTTGCTTTTCTTCTCGGTTCTTCTCGGTTTCTTTCATCTTTTTTCTCTTCTCTTCTTTCTACTTATATGCTTTCATAATTTCTTTTATAGCCATCGTGCTTATCTCTTCACATTGCTCTCCAATTTTGATTAATTTTCCTCTATCCCTCTTCTTTTCTCTCCTCAAACGATTTATGTGTTTTTGTGAAAGAAAGTATTTTGGACCACCCTCATCTTTACTCTCCATCTCTTTGAATAATTTGTATTTTGACTCTATCTCTATCTCCGCTATTACGTAAGTAATTAGAGGCAGGATGATCTGAAAAAGGTCTTGCACCTTATGAGAAGATGAAAAAGTTCATAGTCTCTAATAGTGCTGCAACTCAAATCCTTGTTAAAAGATAATCAAGATCAGCCTCGAAGCTGTAAATTCTGCCTCCATTCAGAGTGAAATACTGTCTGCTCTGAAAATTCCTCTACATGCCATAGAAGGGTAATTTTTTTCGTCCCTGAACCAAGCAACATCATCGGCTCAGTCCAAATGATTGCTGGATCCTCTCGTCTTTGCTGAGCCGACGCGACTGACGGCATGAACTACGTAAATCAATTTTCAATTACGGCTTTATTGTAAAGAGCAGGAGGACAGCAGGCAGTTACTTTAGAGACCCCCCCCCCCCCTTCACGTAGCCGTCTTATGCGATAATTAATGACGAATTCCAAAGTATATAAAAGCAGTGGAACATAGAATATTCTTGTCCTTCTTTGCTCTTTTAAGAGTTACTTTTTGGCTACCATGGTTCTTTTGCACCCCGTGCGATAAGATCTTCCTCTCTCCCAACTCTTCCAGCTTCTTCATCCTCACCTCACCCTGCCTGTGACGATTCAAAATTTATTAAGTTTTCCTCTCCTTATTCTCCCCTCCTCTTCTGTCACCTATTCACAGATTACCCTCTTCAGTTATCCAATACCTACCTGCTTCTACCTCCTCTCCTATCGCTAATCTTAAGACTCTTCTCCACTTGGTCTCCTCTTTAATCTTTCTCGGAAATTTTTTCTCTTCCTTATTCTTCACTATACTATTCCATCTGATGTACCTCAACTCTCGGATTTTTTTACATTTTCCTCTTCCTTTGCATCCATTCTCTCCTGTTATTTCCTCCTCCTTTCTGGCATTCCTTGTTCAACCCCCCCTCTTTCTCTCTCTCTGTCCTCTTATTTCCTCTCAGCATACAACCTGGAGAAACGTTTCATACATTTATATTCCTTCCATCTCCATATCTCTATTCCATACCTCCATCGATTAAGCGAGCACGTAGAATATCTACACGCTCATTCTCCAGTCGTCCTTAAGCTTTCTTTTTCCTTTCTTTCACACATGACTTAATACTTTACGCACACCTTCTATTCTCCTCCTTACCTGCATCTCGTTTCCTTCTTCTGTTTCAAACTAAAAATCTAGGTAGCGGAACCTTTCAAGCTATACGCCACCAAAACTACATCGTCTGCATATGGTAGAGAAAAAAGTTTACCTGCCTATAGTGTCGCCTCTCCTTTTCCTTTTCTTTTATACTCTCCTCTAAGTCTGATATTAGGACACCAAAAATCAGAAGGGCTTAACGAGCACCGCTGATCAAGTCCTGGTCCTGTCCAGAATTCTTTCCCTTTGCCTTATCTCATTTCCATCCTTATGTCTGCTTCACAAATGTGTCTTCTATCCTTTCTATCAAACCGCAAGAATTTCTATTTCTTCCATGGCCTCCCAAAGAACCCTCATATTCACGGAGTCGAAGGCTGCTCTGAAATCCACAAACAGCACAACAAGTTTCCTTTTTTCCCCTTCAAAGTTCCTAGTGACCTCCTGACTGGGCAAATAGATTCCAGCACAGAAATCTCATTTCATAATGAATAATTTACTTAGAGGAGAAGATCAAGCAATGGATAATTTAAAAAAAAGATCAAACCACTGGTTTCTGATTTTTATTTCACTAAATAGTCAGAGAGCATCAGGCAAGTAATACTGGTTAGACTATAGAAACGGGAGCAAAAAAAGAAGTGATGACGAAAAAAAGAGTTTCGATTAGAAGTTCAAAGATAAAAGACGATTTTTCAGGGGGAGCAAAGAATAAGTGTGTGATACAGGAAAACAAAAGAATAGGGAAAAGAGGCAGGAAATAGAACCCTGGTCGAATATGAAAGAATACAGATTGAAAAGATAGGGACAAATAATACAAGGAGAGTTTGGGAAAATAAATGGGAGAAGGCATGGACTACGTGAATTAATTTCTAATTACTGATTTGAGTCTGGAATAGACAATAAACAGTAGAAAAATAAAGGTAATTCTTTTAAAGAAGTGATATAGCCTCCTATAGTCTAAGGGATGGGGGAAAAGAGGAGTGAAGGGAAGGAAAAAGGGTAGAAAAGCCAAACGCATTCAAAAAATTATATAAATGGTAAGGTCACATAAGAAAAAATTGATTTCAAAGAATAGGTCACATAGAAGTTTGAAGAGAATAGAGGTTATACGGCGGGGAGATAGGAATAAGTTTAAGATAGAAAAAATAGCTCAAAAGGGAAGGAAAGGAGAAGGAAGAATGTGGGTGAAGTAGAAGGATACAGATGAAATTCATGTTTTAAAATGAGGCCTGAAAAGGGGATGGTTAATTAAAAGTGCGGTGAGGAGGGACAAGGAGAGAAGGGCCCAGCTACAGGCTTGGAAAGGAACGATAGAAATTTTGGGGAAAAATTCGAAATATTGGACGGTGGTTTTAATGATTAAGGCGTGCTTTGATGAGATAGGGGAATGAAAAGATTGAGTTAAAAGGTAAGGAAGAGAGAGGATAGGAAAAGAAGTGGAAGAGTGAGGAGGAGAGCAAGGAGTAAAATCTAAGACGGGATACTAAATGAATGGAGAACAACATTTTTGGGGATCTTCGTTGAAATAGGATAGTTCATTTCAAGCAGGAATATAAGCGTCGATCAGGAAGGAGGAAAGTCTTGAAGGAGGGAAGAGAAACAGTTTGTAACCATAAAATAGCAGTTAACGGGGTAAGAAAGCAGGTTCAAAAACCAGAAGTGGGAGATAATATAGATTTGGATCACATCCTCCTAATACTGTTATTAGAGGACAAAGAGAGAAACAAAACCTGGTTGAAGATTTTGGTTGAAGATTAAGACCTGGTTGCTATCGGTGATGAAGTTCCCGGTACCAGTTTGATAGGAAACAGAATCGTTCTAGAGGAAGCTGGTAGCCGATAGCCCGTTGGCTGGTTCTTTTTGTCTCTGCATAAATCAATGTTTGTGTCAACACTTTGGAAGAGATGTACCTAAGCAGAGTTTTCCTCGTATAAATTGAGGAAAAATGAATGCAGAAGATCGACGAGAATAGCATGATTAAGATCGGGTCTCGTTGGAAGGGAAGGAACGTGATGCAAAAAGAAGGAAGTGGAGTTGGAGATGTCCATCGAAAGGGTTTAGCAGAAATTTTAGGCGGAAAAAGATAGAGTCAGCACCGGGTGAAAGATTTGAAAATGGTGATTCTCATTATCGGTAAACTGGCACATGGGGACTCAAAATAGAAGTAGGGGTACAGCTTGGTCAAGAGACTAAAGATCGATCCTTATCATCTCAAAGGGACAAATTCTTGACCAGGTTAATCGGAATTATAGAGGGATACCGAGACAGCTTCCGGAAGTAATCTTCGCTGTCAGTCATGTAGTTTTTGGTAGCAGGTTGATAGGGAAGGGAATCGTTCTGGAGGAAGCTGGTAGCTGGGAATCCGTTGGCTGGTTCTTTTTGTCTCCGCAAAAACCAAGGTATGTGTCTACATCTTGGTAGAAGAGTCCCTAAGCAGAGGTTCCAACGTATCAGTTGAAGACATAGGAATGCAGAAGATCGACGAGAATAGCATGATCGAAATCGGTTATCGTGTCAGAGGAAAAGATGTATTGCATAAAGAAGGAAGTGGAGTTGCAGAAGTCCAGCGAAAGGATGGAGCAAAGGTGTTAGGGGAATAACAAAGAGCCAAGACTGGGTAGCGAGCGCCCGCTGGCCGGTTCGTTTGTCTCCGCATGAACCAAAGTATACGACTACATCTTGGTATAAGAGTCACTAAGCAGAGGCATCACCGTATCAGTTGAAGAGAAAGGAATGCAGAAGTCCATCAGAAGTCCAGCAAAAGAGTGTAGCGAATATTTTAGGGGGAAAAAGATAGAGCCAAGACTTGGTGAAAGATTTTAAATAAGTGATTCTCTTTATCGGGAAACTGACGACTAGGAACTCAAAATGAAAGTAGTGATGCTGCCTGGTCAAGAGACTAAAGATCAATCCTTATCATCCCAAAGGGGACAAATTCTTGACCAGTTTAATCGAAATTATGGAGGGATACCAAGGCAGCTTCCGGAAGTAATCTTTACCGTCAGTGATGAAGTTTCCGGTAGCAGTTTGATAGGGAAGGGAATCGTTCCAGAGGAAGCTGGTAGCTGCTCGTCCTTTGGTTGGTGGATGTCGCTGTCGCATAAATCACGCCGATATCGTCTGGTGCGGTAGCGGTGGCGGCGGGCCCGCTCATCACACAGTTCTTGTCGCGCCTTCGCGCCTTAATAATGCTCGGCGTCTAACCCGCGCCATACTTGCCCACCCCTGGTACCCCATCACCTCTGGTCGTCGGGAGGCGCTCGGCCTCGCTACAAATCCTGATTATACTCGCTGCAAGTGACGTTATATGGTATAGGGGTGCGATGGCGGGTGGAAGTCTGGTTTTTGTTTCCCTCCTCCACTAGGAACTACCGCCTCCACCTTGGCGGTATCAGCACACAGACAGCGCAATGGTTCCACCATCTTCGAATTTGTTATCTGTCTGCATTTCTGCTACGAGATCTCTTGGTAATGAAAAAAGAGGTGGAGACAGAACAAGGAATTGTGATTAGGAATAAGGTTTGTGAATAATGTTCTTCGTATGGAATATCCATCTTTCAGTATGGATGCATTCTCTCTTTCATTCCCTGCCAAACAGAAATTGATATTCTCAAACTATCACATTGTTGATGGTTCATGTGATTCTCTGCTGGTTACACAGCTCCAAAAAAAAAAAATCGAAAAAATGCTTCCCGGGACCAGACCATGCTGATCTTATGTTTTTGAGGTTGCTGATTCGGAATCCGATGTTCGTTTTACTCCATCACGTCAGGATTTGTTATACCCTAAAAAAAATCCCAAAAACCACCCTTATTAAACTACGAGTAGACTTACCCCCCTGACCCTGAGAACAGCAAGTTAAATCGCTTAAAAAATTACCCCTACCGCACCACCAGTAGCCTAACCCACCTGACCCTGGGATCAGCGAGGTAAACCGCTGGTTTTTTTGGATTAATTGAATTCCGCACCATGATTGGGATAGCAAATCGGCCTCCTAAGCCACCTAACCCTTACTTACTTACTTGCCTCTCAACCCTTAGAAACCTCCCCTACCAAACCGCAAGCAGGCAAACACACCTGACCCTGGAAACAGCGAGTTTAGTCGCTGATTTCTCTTCAAAGAACTGAATTTCAAACCACTATCAGGCTAATCCATCTTCTCCGAACCCGCCTTACTCCTATCTACCTACTCCCTATCCCTTAAAATCACCCCTACTGCACCACCAGTAGGGTAACCCACCTGACCTTGAGAACAGTGAAGTGAACCGCTTTCAAGAGAAAAGAGCGACTTAACTCGCTGTTCCTCCTGTTGGGTTGATTAGCCTGTTTGCAGTTTTGTAGGGGAGGTTTCTTAGGGCTATGGGATAAGTAGGTAAGAGGTAGGTGGTTGAGGGGGTTTATAGGTTAGCTCAAATGTAGTGTGGAATTCATATAATCCAAAAAAAAGAGCGTTTCACCTCGCTGTTCTCAGGGTCAGGTGCGTCAGCCTACTGGTGGTTGATAAGGGGTAATTTTAGGGATAAGATGTAGGTAGATAGGAGTCAGGAGTTTTTGGGGAAGGTGAATTAGCCTGCTCGTGGTTTTAAATTAAGTTATTTGAAGGGAAATGAGCGACTAAACACGCTGTGCCCAGGGTCAGGTGTGTTACCTATGTTGTGGTTTGGTAGGAGTGGGAGGGGTAGTTTTGAGGGATAAGGTGGATCAAGGATAGGTGGGTTAGCCCCCTCCTGGTATGGAAATGAATTATTTCAAGAAAAATAAGTTATTTCATTTGCTGTTCCTACGGTCAGGTGGGTAAGCCTACTAGTAGTTTGGTAAGGGTAGTTTTTTTGTTTTTTTTTAGATTTCGAAAAATCCTGACGTGATGAAGTAAAACAAACTTCGGATTCGGAATCAACGACCTCAAGAACATGAGATTAGCGTGGTCTGGTCCCAGGAAGCATTTTTCCATTTTTTTTTTTTTTTTTTTTTGGGAACTGTGTTATTGGTGGGATAAAGTTGATGTGGGGTGGAGAAGAATGGAGGGGATGTAAAAAATAGGTAGTAAAGAGTTAAGACGGCGGAGTAGTTATTAAAAAGGATAAGTGTAGAAGAGGGAAATAAGAGAAGTAATTACAGTGTTTACAAATTGTAAGGGTGAGGAATAAGTAGTGTGGTAACGCGTATGTAGCATCGATTCCTTGATTCTTACAAACCGCATGAAAGGAAGATTAGAAGGGAGGCTGGAGAAGGAAAGAGAAGGTAATAAGGAAAATGGGTAAAGGAAAAGTAAGAGAAACTTAAGAAATGCATGAGGAAGGGAAGTGATGAGAAAATAGGAAAGTATGATGGAGTTTGATGAGAGAGAGTAAGGGATGGTTAATGAAGTTGCAGAAGTAAGGGTCGAGAAGGGGTGGCGTGAATAGGAGGGGAAGGAGAAAGTTAGACATTTTCAATGCTTCATCGGAATGTCCAAAAAGAAACATTTCCGAAGACGTATATCGCATAGATTTTTCAGGTTTGAAAAATTTTATATAGAAGGGAAAGTGGAGAAGACGTAGAAAAGGAAAGAGGAGGGAATGCGAGAAATATATTTTAGGGAAGTGAGGGCGAGGAAGGAGGTGCAATCGGAAATAAGGATAAGAGTGGGGAGAAGGGAATAGTTGAATATTTTGAATACTACTCTAAATTAGAATTCAACTACTCTCTTAGAAATAAAAAATGTATGTGAAAATTTCTTTTCACTATGATTCATTGTTTGACTTAAAAATCCATTTTTCTTGTTGAAAGTTGAACAATTACATCAAAAGTCCATTTTCTGGGAAAAATTTTATATTTCTCAGTTGCATGTTGAAGTATTTGGTTGACATTTTATGGATTTTTTAGAAGCTCATCACTTCTGGTATTGAAATTATATTTTTGGATGGAATTTAAACAAATATGTTGATAATTCATTGTTTCGTCCGGGAATTCATGATTTTGATTAGAGCTTCTTCTTTCGAGTTGAAGATTTTTTTATTTTGTTGGAATTTGATTGTTTATTCGGAAAACCAACAATTGTCCTTTGCAAGTCAATCCCGTATTTATATTTTTGATAGCAGAATGTGAAAATATAATGTTTGTTAAAATTTTATTATTTTTGTTGTTAAAGATCGGATTATTTCCTTCAAGAGTCATCCTTTTTGAGTGAGGATCAAAATATATTTTGGTATAGAGATTGAGAAAAAGAGGGAAGAAGAATGGAGAGGAATAAGAGAGAGAAAAGAAGAAAATTATCGTGATAAAAGGTACAAGATGAGAAGGAAGAGAGTTGAAGAAAGGTGTAGAAGACCTTCTAAATAGAATATATGCGAATGTACCGTCAGGGAAAGTGGAAAATAGAGGGGGTAAAATAGCTCCGGGAAAGGTAATAACAGAGAAGACAAGTTAAGGAAAATAGTGAATGAGGGGAAAAATAAGGGAAAAATTAAATGGTTTAAGTATAGGGGAATACAAAAAGAAGGCATAGGGTGGAATTGGGTCGAAGTGAGGAGAGCCGTCGTAGAAACTAAGAGGTCCGTCGAAGGAGAAAGGAAGGAACGAAAGAGGAGAAAATAGGGAAGAAGGATATCTGAGAGAAGAAGTGCAACGGAAGAGATGGTGACTGGGATGAGGAAAGATTTGATAGCAAAGACGGAAGATGTAATGGTATGGAGGAGCAAAAGGAAGGAATAATGGAAGAAGAGATAATGATAGAAGAAGAGGGAGGGAAGATAGTAGGTGTAAATGTGAATGGAGACATGGAGGGAAATAGAGAGGAATGGAAGAAGTTGACGAAAGGAAAAGCAGAAGGTGTAAATTTGATCATAGGAGTTGATTTCAATGCAAGAACAAGCGGAAGTGGAGGGGGGAATGGACAGAAGATGGAGATGGGACTAGGGGAAAATCTAAAGACAAAGTAGTGAATAGAGAGGAGAGGAAATTACTGAGTAGAACGGAAACTAAAGGATTGTTCATCTTGAACGGGAGCATTGCGGTGAAGAGAAGGAAGAGTACATCAATACAAGAGGGAAGATAGAAACAGTGATAGACTATTTTATTGTTGACAATCAGGGTTAGGGAAAATTTAGGAGGCTCGAAAAAGAGAAGAAGATAGACTCCGACCAACTTCCACTAATAGTGATACTAGAGAGATGAAAAAGTGCTGAACGAGAAGAAGCAGAGAAAAAAGGGAGAAAAAAGAGTAGTAAGAGCTAATTGGTCAGCAGAAGCAATATAGAAGTAATATAAGAAAAGATAGAGCAGGGGGGGGACAAATAGAGAACAAATGGAGAAAATAGAAAAAATATAATAATCGTGTGAAAGAATACAGAAGAAGGATTACATTGCGTTATGTTACAGAACAAAAAAGAAGGGAAATAAATAGTTCTAAGAAAAAGCAGACAGAAGAAGAAGTATGGGAGATAATAAATAGAGAGAGGTGAAAAATGGAATGATTAATAAAGGGATTGAAATGTTAGAATAGGAAGATCATTTCACGGAAATTCAAGGAGCAGTGGAAAAGAGAATAACGATAGGAGGAAAAGAGAGGAGGAGATAGGGTGGAAAAGAAGATATCACAAGCGAAGAAATGGAGACAGTAGTAGAGTCAATGAAAGAAGGAAAGGCAGCAAATATAAATGAGATTACTATTGAAGTATAGGAATATGGGAGAAGAGAACTGAGGAGTAGGCGTGTACAATGTGGAGCAAGGTCTGGAGAGGAGAGGATAAGGCTGGCCAAAAATATGTAAAGAAGGGATAGTTGTACCAATGTTAAAAAAAGGAAATGAGGAAGAGGTTGAAGATTATGGGAAGGAGGGGGGGAACACTGATACCGACAGTAGATAAGGTGTTAATAGTTTCAGTGAGGTTAAAGAAAGAAGTTGAGGAATAGAGAATGATTCCTCCGAATCAGACAGGATCTGAGGAAGGTATAGGAGTGATAGATAATGCCAACGTGCTAAATTATATAATAAATAAAAGAAACCAAACAGATAGAAAGTTGGTTTGTCTACAATGCTTGTGGATTTGGAAACAGCCTTTAACTTATTGGACAGAGAAGAGATAAATAAAATTATGAAGAAGGAGGAGATAAAAGCAGATTGGAGGAAAAATGTAGCTGGAATCTTTGGGGAGAAAAAAGTATGGTAAGGGTCGGGGAACAAATAGGAGAAAGTTTTTAGATGACTAGAGGTGTAAGACAGAAAGCTCGCTAAGCCCACTCCTATTGAATATTCTTATCGTAGATTTGGAGGAGATGAAGAGAAAAAGATTGGACTAAATAAGGCTAGACGAAGGAAAAATATCCACTCTGGCATGTGGGGATGATGGTAAAGAAGGAATTGTGGGTTTCATTTCAGGATTTGAAAAAATGGAATGCCAAATGAAAAGGTTAAAAGTTTGAGGAAGAAGAACAATTTTGGCCTCTTGCTTTTATAGTGCATTTGAATGGGGAGGGTGGAGCACACATTAGAGACATGATTAGGAAAACAGCGTGAGAAAAAAAGCACATATTAGGTATCGGAATAATAAGATTCAAGAAGGCCTGGAAGAGGAGTATGAGGTTTTGTGATACGCTGACATGGCCAGTATGAAGGTATGAAACGGGGATATGGAGATGAAAGGACAGAGAGTAGATAAATGAAATGCAAGAGAGATGCATTGGATATATACAAGGGGTAAAGTGGAAGACGCTAGGGTATATGATAGAATAAGGGACTCAAAGCGATAAGTTGGAGACAAAAAGAGAAACAAACAGTGGGAAAGGGAGTAGATTCAGCAAAAAGTGTTACAAAGAGGTGGAAAGAAGAGGAAAGAGTGCCAGATATAAAACGCGATAGGAAGGAGACAACAAAAAATTTTAGAGATCGTGGGATAGGAGTAAAGAGCACTACAGTTTATGAGGAATCAGAAAAGAGAGATGAATAAATGCATATAGCAGACAGTTGGGAAAGGATAGGTGAATCAAGATACGATTACTATTATGAGATACTAAAAAGAGGAGGCTTACCAGAAAGGCAGGTATTAGATGAGGAAAAGATAAATAGGCAAGAATCAGTAGTTGAGGTCTTAGAAATTAGGTGGAAACAG
Source organism: Neuroterus valhalla (assembly GCA_011762715.2). Taxonomy (NCBI): domain Eukaryota; kingdom Metazoa; phylum Arthropoda; class Insecta; order Hymenoptera; family Cynipidae; genus Neuroterus; species Neuroterus valhalla. Next base: position 633,682 of record WSXT02000017.1, read on the forward strand.
TGGAAGAGATATGAGAACATGTTGAGGATGGCTGTATGATAGGAATAGAGATGGATGAACGGGAAGGTAATGTACTGGAACTTGCAGGAGTAAACGACTAAGAGAAGAAAGATGAAGGTGGTGGCAGAAGCCAGAAGAGATGGAGAAGAAGAAGTCTTCAAGTACTTGAACTTTCCATAGTAGCACTCAACAAGCTGAGAAAAGAGATAGAGGAAGGCAGATATTAGGTGAGTGAAAAAGGATTGTACAAGGACAGCTAGATGGAGACTCGGAAATAAAGTGCAAACAGCAATTAGGAAGAGGATAAGAAAAGGAAAAAGCTTGTGATGGGTGAAGAGGACATAAGAGGAATCGGAAGAGAGAGAGAGAGATAAAGAAATGCAAATAATAGACTGGTAGGAAAGGATAGGTGAATCACGATACAACAAATAGTATGAGGTAGTAAAAAGATAGGGATTACGGAAATATCTGGGGTTGAAGTAAAGGAAGCGATGTGCTAGAAGGAGGGATGGGAGAAGAATAAATGGAGGAAATAAAGAAAGCTAGAGGAGTGAAAGAAGAAGATATGGAGAGTGTGTGGGAAAGAAAGTGTAATGCTTGTTTGCAAATAAGAAGAAATAAGTAGGGGAATAGATAAAATAGACAATTTTTTATTTAAAAAAAGGAAGTAAACGAACCAAAATTATGTAATCTCTTAGGGGACACATCATGAATAAAGAACAAGAACTACTTGGAAATTAATCTTTCCAGTTAGAAATTCATCTTTTTCGTTTACCATAAATTTTTTTGGTCCTCTTTGTATCTTGAAATTTCTCATTTCCAATTAAATTTATCATCAATATTTCTCATCGTCATTCTCGGTGATGCCAAATACCAAATATATAGGGCATACAAATAATAAATAGAAAACAATTAGACACCCTCGTAAATCAGAAAATAAGCAGAAGTGACTGGAAAATCGATTAAAAGCTTAAAAACGAAATCGAAATAACTCTAATGCTAACCTTTGAAATCTAGTCCGATTTCATTCAACAAAAGTCTCATCATAGCGAATCGAGCTTTTTTTGTGCAATTTATGATTTAGGCAATGATATGCTAATGAATGGTGACGCGGTTTAATTCGAAAATAAGTATGGGGGTCACCCTTTTTGCGGCCATGCGGCCATCGCTCACCCTCGGTTACTCTTTGTTCTGATGGGATCCTGGGAAAGAATCATATTTATTTGACGTATTTCAAGAATATTTATAGGTCCGGTTTGTCCTAACATGCGCACGTGTTTGCGACATTTGGACTTACGAAAACCGTTCTGCGGACGTCGCTTTTATACCACACCATAAAGAGAAGATACTAATTCGAAAACCGGAATTCCACGAAATCTTTCTTTCAATTATATTTATGCCTTTTTCAAATTTATTTGAGCTCAAACTTCGTGTATATCAATATGAACCGAAATCTCTAAACGAATTGGGATGAAAATTTAGTAACGTCTGGTATAGTTTATGTTATTGCCGTTCAGAAAATGATCAGGACCAGGATGCTGTTCAAGCTTGATCTTCTAATCAGGCTATTATTCGATTCATATTCAAGACTCCTTTGGTCCTCCGCTGCTAGAAAAAAGAAGGAGGAGGAGAAGAGGTGAGAAAGGGAAAAGTAGAAACTTGAGATAAGAAGAAGGTTAAGGAAGGAAGAGAAAAAAAGTAGAAAGTTAGGGGAAGAAGTGGGGAACAGAAGAGAATTGAAGAGAAGAGAAGAGAAAAGAAGAGAAGAGAAGAGAAGAGAAGAGTTGAGAGTTGAGAGTTGAGAGTTGAGAGTTGAGAGTTGAGAGTTTAGAGTTTAGAGTTTAGAGTTGAGAGTTGAGAGTTTAGAGTTGAGAGTTGCGAGTTGCGAGTTGCGAGTTGAGAGTTGAGAGTTTAGAGTTTAGAGTTTAGAGTTGAGAGTTGAGAGTTGAGAGTTGAGAGTTGAGAGTTTAGAGTTGAGAGTTGCGAGTTGCGAGTTGCGAGTTGAGAGTTGAGAGTTGAGAGTTGAGAGTTGAGAGTTGAGAGTTGAGAGTTGAGAGTTTAGAGTTTAGAGTTTAGAGTTTAGAGTTTAGA
>WSXT02000017.1:650823-670698 GCA_011762715.2 Neuroterus valhalla
ATGATAGGAAATTGAGGGAAGGGGAGGAAACAAAAGCAAAATAAGGAGAGGTTCGACAAGTGAGGCAAAAATGAGAAAGTGAGAAGCAAAGAGGGCAAGTAGGCGGGAGCGAATGAGAATGTGTGGATGGTCGATAGTTAAAAATAAGGGAAAGTGAGTCTAAATAATGGATAATGACGAGTGAGGAAAACCAAGAGAATATGAGATAATTTTTGAGGAGTTTGAGCAAAGATTGCCAGGTGAGAGGGAGTCAAGGAACGGGAGCAAAAGGTGAAATGGATGAGGATATGCAAATTATAGATACATCAATAGATAAACAGGTAGTTGATAGATCAGGATACGGATCATGGATAGTAGGGTAACCAACGGAAATTAGGCGGAATATTGAGAAATTAAAAGGAAGGATGTCAAAGTGAAGAGAAATGAGGTATATAAACGAAGGCCAATAAATTTTGTGGATATATAAGGGTAGAGATTCAGGGAAAATGAGGGTTGATGATAGGAAATGATTATGAGTCATGAAAATAAGAGCAAATAGAGGAAAGTGGAGAGAACTTAGAGGTAATGGATGGAAATATGTTGATAAGTGGGAATGGGTACTGAGAGGAACTAGGGAAGAATTAAGAGACTGATGGAAAACGAGAAAGAGTTCAAGGAACAGAAGCAAGGATGAATAGGTGAGAGAATATAGTACGAAGGAAATGATGGCAAATGCAAAAGTGTGGATGCACTAGGATAGGGAATATTAGGGTGTTAGGCAAAATAATGAGAAATGGAGGGTAGTTAGAGAAACATAGGGAGAATAGAGCAATGATTTAGGGAGTTTAAGTTAGGATCGAAGAGAGAGGAGGACGGAAAGTAAAGAGAGGCTAATGAAAATGTGTGGACAAGTAGGGATAGGAGAAAAGGGGGTAGTGAGGGTGAATATTGGAAAATGAAGGGAAGTGATGGAAAGTATATGGAAAAAGGAAGAAGAAAGAACGAGTAAGAGCTGATAATGGAAGGTGTAGTGAGTAAAATAAAGAATGGTAAGGAAGGACCGATAATAAGAAACAGAGGGGACATAAGATATATATTGAGGAGAGTTCGGGATGTTGAAGCGAGGACGACAAGATAAAAAGGATGAAGAAGAATGATCCGAGTGGAAGGAAAATATGTAGATGAGAAGAAAAAAGGGGTGTGAGGAAGTTAGTGAAAATGATTAGAATGAATGGAAGTCAGAAGATACTCAGGGAAGTAAGAGGAGGCTCAGGGAATCTAGGAGGGAGTTAAGGGGGTAGGAGCAATGATAGGAAAGTTCAGAGAATATAGGGTGTATAATAGGGTATCAGGAAATAGAGGGGACGTAAGAGAATGCGGGGAAAGTTTGGGATGTTGAAGAAAGGATGACAAGGTAGGGAGAAATGAGAAGATTGAGCAGAGTGGAAGGAAAATGTGTAGATGAGCAGAAATAGGGGATGAGAGGACGTTGGGGGAAATGATCGAAGAGAAGAGAAGTCAGAAGACATTGAGGGAAATGAGAGGACGATCAGAGAGTTCAGGAAAGGAGTTCAGGGAGCAGGAGCATGGATCGGAAAGTGTAGAGAATTTAGGGGAATCAAGTAGAGGCAAAGGAAATGGTAGGAAGAATGCGGAGAGGAAGGAAAACGTGTGGACGGTGAAAAAAAGAGAGAGGGAAATCGAGAAAATAATCAGTGTTTGCAGAAAGGAGAAGGAAAATAAGAGCTCCGTAGTTTATACTACTTTGTACTTCTGGAACTTACTGAGAAGCTCTTCTTACGAATACAGGTGCGAATGGATTATAAGATTTCATTGAACTATTCACCCTCAACGTTGCGAAATAGATTGAATTGGAACGCAATTCTTTTAATGATATCGTAAGAATACTCGACTTGGAAATGAGAAAACGAAAGGGTTCTATGGTCTTTACTAAAGCTAACTTATGGCGATAAGTCAGGGGTCCTGACTCGAGGTTTAATTCAACTCGCTGCACGGAATCCTTCTACCTTGATTCTCCGAGAAAGCCAGTCTTTAATCAGAGGCCAATAAATTTAACCTGGTTACCACCCCTTTTTATGGTTTAATACTGAGTTCTATTTCCTATAATTAATTATAATCATGCAATATTCAGAGATTTTTTTACTATTTAGTAATTTACCTCCAACTTTTTACGACCGATGTAATATTTCTGGAACATTAAAATATAGGTTTTCAATAAAAAATGTTTTTATATAATTTATGGTTAGGAAATACATTTTCAAGTTGAAAAAAGTTTTTGAACCACAATTGCATTCCTGACGATATAAATCGGATTTCGACTCAGAAGATTTATTGTTTACAGAAGAAGATGAATTTTCGCCTCAGCAATATGAATTTCGAACAAGAGATATAACTATTGATTCAAAAAAAAAAAAAAAAAGAATCGAGGTTAACCTCGATATGCTTTTTTCACAAGACAGTAGAATTTACAAAGTGGAAACCCAAGGTCAAATATTAAATCAGAAAATATAAATTTCCAACAATAAAGATCATTTTCAAACGAACAGTTGTATTTACAACTAATCAGTTGATTGTTCATATAATTTTCAGAATTATGAACTAATGATACCAATTTTGTAAATAACGACTGAATACTTTACCAGAAAGAAGCGATTTTCGACAGAAAATTCAATTTTTGAACAAGTTTTTGAATAATAAATACGATAGTTTGATTCCAAACCAGAACATATTGATTATCTACTTAGCTTTCTCTTGAATATGAAATTCCGAAGAAAAGTTGTTTTTTTTAATAAGATTTCAAATTCTTCAACTTACGAAACAGTTGTAGATTATTAAGATGGATAATTTCCAATAGAAGAGATAGATCCTGCACCAAAAAAATCATTTTTTGAGAAAACAGTTTAAATTTATCATAAAGATTTTTCAAACCGGATATTATAAATTATCATCAAAACAACATTTAGACATTTTTCTTTTGTAGAAATATATTTTCGAAGACGCCTGTTTAAAAAAGATATCTACGGTGACCACTGTAATTGAGCATAGAATTATCTGTGATCAAAAAACTTAAATTATTTTGAAAAAATATAAGTATTTCTCGACCCCAACAGTTATTTTTACTTCATTTTTTTACATCAAGGTTGTTTTACGCATACGAAATAGCAGAATTTTTCGTCTAAAATCGCTATTTTAATTTCGAACGACAGGAAAAGCTTCGTCTCTAGCTTATTTCTCAATATTTTTCTACAAAAAAAAATACTAAATGTTGTTTTTATGATGCTTTAGAATATCCATATAATTTAAATACATTTAGTTTAACCAGATCTTCAAAAAAAAATCGTAAGAAAAGTTTGTGTGTACCCGTTATCTTCCCCCCTTCCCAAGAAAACAATCTGCCTGCCGCGCGGGCACATTCTCATCGCGCGCTGCTCACTGCGCACGAAAGTTTGAACGCGCCTGGGTCACGCGTCTGTCGGATCTTGCGCTTCACTTTTCCATATTACCTTAACCTCTAATGTATCAAATGTACAGAATTATTATTTATATACCTCGTACCTTGTTTTGTTTTAGGAGAAATTATATATAGTCTATATCTATTAAATAAACTCTGACTATTTTGTTTCTAAAAAGAAAACATTCATATAGATCGTTCCACCTTTTACGTACTGCAAGAAGCCATAGTTAAAATTTTCGAGTCTTAGAGAAAAAGGTAAAAAAAAATTCCCAAAATGTTCCCCCTTCAATTTTCCGTCCAAAATAGCTGGTAAACGAACTTGACCTGTCTTTCTGGCAGCCGGAAACGTGTGCAAAAGTACGATCGAATATTATTATTCATTCAAAAGTTATCGAGTCCACAGATTCTTTCTCATTATTTTTCGTCCGATTAAAGCTGGAATTTTGGATTTTTCGAGAAAATTGATAAAATTGTATTAACGATCTTGTACGGCTCCTAAGGAGAAACCTTTTTTTCTGACTTTCTTTTCAATCTTGCGTTATTTGGCTAAAAAATATCATTTTTGTTAATATTCTTGAATGTTGAAAATGCTAGAACGCTGAAAATTTTGTTATTATCAAAAAAGACCATAAGGATAAATTGTTCCACTTTTTATCTACTATAAGGAACCGTAGGGGAGAGTGGTGAGTTGTGAGCCGGGTTTTGTTTTTGAGTTATATCTTCCATAAGAATCGATAGATTGTCAATGTTTAAAGTTGAATTTTTAGAGGACATCTAAACACAAACACTGGCAAAAGAATTTGAAAAAAATTACCGTCGCCCTTGAAATATTGCAGATCGGCTAAGAGTAAAAAAATCGGCGTTCGTAATTTTGGTGGGGAGTTGTGAGTCATCAAAAAAAAAGTCAGAAAACATAATATTTTTATAATTTATGTTTAATAAAGTAGTAGAAAATGAGATTTAAGATAAATTTGATGTAACTAGAAGATTCAAAAAAATTAATCAGATTCGCAATTAACACAGGCGTATTACCCAGTCGTCATGTTGGCACACTTCAAGTACACAGGCACGGTCGCACATGTTACAATGTACTGCGTTATTTCCATTTAATTTTTTCTTCATTGTTACGATACAGATGATGCAGAAGTCTTCATCAACTCCCTTCAACTCCCTGCAATTGGTGGCTCATAACTCTAAAGAATATGACTTTTGAAAATAATTCTTGTATTTCGAACTGAAGCAAGAAGTATCTCCAACAGCATGGAGAAATTTAATCTTTATTTTGCAAAAAAACAAAAAAAAAATGTCCCCTAAAAAAATTGAATATGCAACCAAGGAAGACGAATTTTCAACGGAACTTCTCGATAATAATATGGTATAATTTCACGTTTTAGATTCAGACTTTTGATAGTTTGGTAAAAAGTTCAAAAATATACTTGAAAATACAATTTCTCTTGCAGTCAGAAATAATTCAACAGAAAATAAAATATTCTATTCAAAATTCATCAGCCTGGATGGAATAAAATTCTTTGTGTTTTAAATGTCAACTTTGTCCACAATACGTCCTTCCTAAGCTTATGATTATGATTGATTTTGATTGGTATTCTTTTACTGAAGAAGAAAATGAACAACGTGTTGAAATAAGGAGAAAAACACAATCACTATAAAAAAAAAGGCCCGTTGCCTGCCCTGCTGGGATCCGAACTCAGTTCATCTCATTATTCATACGAACGCTCTCTCAACTGAGCTACGGTGCAGTCCCTTTTCCATAAAAAGTTGTATTTGATTCCTTAATTAAAAATTCCCCAACTCGTTTTTATGACGTACAAAACTGTCTCGAGGATTTGATTAGTCGAATCGGTCGGTAAAGTAGATTTCTCGGGTAGTGTTAGAGATAGAGAAAGAGAGAGAAATGAAAAGATGAAAAGAAAGAAAGAGATTCCAGTTCCAGCTCCAGAAAACACTCCCAAATTCTCACCACAACAATCTCACGTGCACCGTCGCCTGCCGGAACTCGAACGTTCGTTGGGGGCGTAGTAAGGAGCAAAAGGGAGGGGAGAGAGGGACATCAGCATCATTCAAATCTGTTACCATACCTGCAGTTGTATCCAAAAAAGGGTCATCGATTTTTCCAAACTTCGTTGATTATTTCAATTCAGGGATAGTGGAATATGTGTATCGCGGGATGAGGGCGGTATGTAGGGATGGCGTATACAGTTGTTTCGACCCGATTATCTACTCGGCAGCATCGGCAAAGTTGTGATTTAGTATTTTCCACGCCGTTAATTTATTGCCAAGCCTACCACGTTACGGTTAAACATAGTTCATTACTGTGGGCTGTAATTAAAGCATATAATAACTAGTCGTAACCCTCGAGGCCTCCGGTCTCCTGAATCTTGCGTCCGACAACATCGTTCCAAGTTTGCCGGTCGCTCCTCCCGTTCCGCCCCAGAGCAGAATCCGATGGGAGCAGGATTTCTTTATTTCCTAAATTAGCAGTTATCTAATGTCATTGGAAATCAACCTTTATCTTCCGTCCGAGTGTAAAGTCACTCTTTGATCCAGAGTTACTACCTAACCCAAGACAATGAAGGTGAGACTATAGTAGAGTAAAATCGCTGCTTCACTTCAAAACCACGTATGTACATCATAGTAGATTTTTACCCGGAAGGAAAGATATTGGGTTTTGGTTTTTTTTATTCTATCCAAATCAGAAGCAATTCAATGCAGTTGGATCAAGTCTTTACCTTCCGTGAGAGTGTTAAGTCACTCTTTGATCCAGAGTGACTACTTACTCCATAAAAATGATGGTAAGACTCGTATCAACTGAATTTTTCACTCGAAGGCTAAAATAATCGGGTCATATATACTCTTCCAATTCTTGGAAATGAAATCCGGCTCCAATAAAGTTTTGAGACTCTCATTCCTCTCTAAATCAGAAGTCATCTGATCTGGTAGGAGTAAACCTCTACCTCCCCTCAGAGTGTAAAGTCACGCTTTCATCCAGAGGGAGTTCTTGCTCGAAAACAATGAAGTTTAGACCCTCGTGAAGTGAAGATGATGCTCCACTCCAGGAACACTTCTTTACATCATATGGGATAGTGGATTTCTGCCTATAAGCTGAGATTTTTGGGTCCAATAATCACTCTCAATGTTCGGGAGTAGAATCCGACCTTATGAAAGAAGGATTTCATTCTATTCTAATTCAGAAGCATCATCAGGTTGGAATGAATCTTTACGTTCCGTCAGAGTGTGCGAGATTTCGAATTTCATAGAGTGAGACCGAAGCTCTGCTTTGGAAACAGTTCTTCACATTCTCGTCCACCCCAACTATGAAATTCAGTGTAGGGGGTAGGAAAAAGGCATGAGAGGAAGGAAGGAAGGGGTAGGTTGTAGGTCAAGGCTCTTCCTACCTATGTAGCAGAGCAAGAGAGAAGTATTCGACCCCTCTGCGGAACGTTGCTTTGGCTGGTTGGGAAAGGAAGTTGAACCTTATGAGTGTCCCCTTTCCCAATCGATGCGACGCCGTCTATAAGTGGGGTTGCGTGAGTCAATGAAATAATTTGGGTTAAATGAAAAATTAGAAAATGGAAAGTGGCCACTCGGTACGGATTCTGTTCCGTTTGTGTGTGTGTGTGTGTGTGTGTGGGGCGGGGGGAGGGCTGAAGACAGGATGCGGGAGGATGGCTGATACAGGGATGAAATGTTATCAGAGGACCTAGACAGGGAAGTTCGGTACAGGCTCCCCCTAACCCAGAGGGACATGGGTTGGCGGGTGTCACCCATTGATAACGTTCCATTTTACAAACCAAAAACCGAAAACATGAAGAAGGATGCTCAGGAATGCAAGCGTCGATGGGTGGATACCACGGCCCGGGAAGTCGACGGTGGTAATGAGAGAAGCAACGGCGGAAACTATTCGGGCGTCTCGTCGGCGGCTAAGAAAATCATGTATGGGTCTAGACTACCCTCGATACGGCTAGTGACCTACAGATGCGGGATGCCTGGAAGTGACCCGGGTCTCGGGAAAGACGTTGATGACAGAGACGACTTCCTTCCATCGGGTCTATAGGGCGACCCTGAAGACTCTGCGACCTGCAAATCAAGGAGCTCGCAGGGCGACGGCAGTGGAGATGACGATAGTGCCCGTGAACCTCGAGGATGGGATAGTGAGTTTCAGTCAATCACCACGGGATCAACTTCTGTCGTAGAACCAGCAGCGTAACGCTGCGTAATACAACCGACGGGAAGGTATGGCAGGTTTCCGTAGTAGCCAGGGAGCCTTGAAAAGAGAGGCTCTCGATTGGTAGAGGGCAGTCAAAGGCGTGGGTCCTTGGTACCGTCGTATCCTCTTTTCATACTCAGTAGAGCCAACTCCCACTCCTCATGTTGAGCTGGCACTGTAAGGTCAGACTCCTCATGGTTGACAGCCACGTGGAACTTAGCGGTGGTTGCCCATCTTGCCCGTGTCGCTCTTCGGTCCTCCTCGGGTTGCTGGTCAATCTGGCGCTGTCATGTCCGTTCTGCTTCAATCTGATGAAAAATTTCAGAGGCCTTCTTCTTCTACTCCTTATGACACCGGTGGCTCTCCGAGCCCGCAAGGCTGTCCTCGGATTCACCTGTTGGAACGACCAAAGGTTTGCGCCTCTTGAGCACAGGCAGCACTTTGCACTCGATGTCATCCGGTCCGTTCCTTGCGACGTGCGTTCAATTGGTTCAATGCACCCTTTGTCATCAAAAGTGCTCGGTGAGTTGACGCGACACACTTGACAGTGAGACTGCACAGGCTAAGTAGTTCAAGGACCTGCCACTCTTCAAATGACCTTCAAACGTCTCCCTTGGTGAGAGCTAGTCAGCCTATTGCTCTTCTACAATGACTACGCTGAAGAGGCTGGGTTGTGCGGCAAAATTTGGGAAGAGAACAGATACAACGTATGAATGACGCAATGTTTCCGAGGTTCAAAAACGTGACAGTAGCACGTGATGAGACGGTGATCGTCCCGAGATAAGCAGCAGTCTACTCCATTTGCAAACAACCTTCATCTTTCGTCAGTGGGCGAAGTCACTCTCTGTTATGGAGTGACTTCTTGCTCTGAAACGATAAAGTTTACACTCCAATAGAGTGAAACTGACAATTCACTTTGCAAACACTCCTTAGAATCATAGTGAATTTCTACCTAGAGACTGAGAGATTGAAATCAAATATACTCTTCAAATTTTGAAGAGTGTTATCTGACTCTGTGAAGTAAGGATTCATCATATTCCAAGTCAGAAGCATAAACCAGTTGAAATAAACCTATACCTCTCGTCAGATTGTGAAGTCACCCTTTGATCCAGAGTGGAACAAATGCACTCTCTAAATACATTGAAGTGGAATTAGACTTCATTGAAGTAGGATTTATTTCATCTTCGCGCCAGAAACACTCTTATCCCGTGAGAATAAACCCTCCCTTCATTCATAATGTGAGGTCACTCTTTGATGCAAAGTGTGTCCCTGCTCCAGGACAGTAAAGTTTAGACCCATTCAGCATTCGAAAAAATAATCGTGTGATAATCCCCATATGGCTAGAACAGAAGTGATGAATTATTGAAATCGAACTCCGACGGATGAAGAGGACATCTACTCAAAAATGAGGAGCTAAAATATTCGCCTCAGCAGTGAAAGTGAAATGTTCGACTTTATTTGAGTAGTAACATGGTGAGGGGTTCTTATTTATTCTAATGCTATTATTGTTGAGAAAATACCCGCAAAGTTGGTCAAAAGATTTTCATCATCGTCATTTATTGTTCGTTCACAAGTGACACAAGTGTAAGGTTTTTGAAAAATTATTGTTATCCAATGTTCTTTGTGTTCTTGGATAGCATGCTACTAGTATTTTGATAATATGTTTCCTATCATTGGCATTCGATGTCGGTTGAAGAAAGACCAAGTAACATAGTTATAGACTTAGAAACTTAGTTGGTGATTCTTTATTATTGCAACCCAGGTTTTCTAGGAACTTTTCACCAGCAGAGGCGGATTGGAGCTTTACGGGGCCCGTGACTAAAATGAATATGGGGCCCACTTAAGGGCAGCAAAATGTTTAATCTTTTCATATTACTTTCGTAATATGTCAATATTGTCATTCGATTATTGTTGTTTGAGAACGAAGAAACTTGGTGGAAGGTCGCTTACCATCGTGATTTGATGTTTGTTGACAAGAGACTAAAAAACCTTGTAAAAGGGTATTCATTATCAGGGTGGGAACGATTTTTACAAAAAAGTTCACTTACTTGGCATATCTATGCTTCGGAGAATTCGTCTTTTCTATGGAATCATTTATTTTCATCTGAAGAACTAGAATATTTCACACTTGAGTTACATTAAATAACCTTTGTCATTGTGATAAACAATCTCTATAAACAAATTCACCTATTTAGCATTCATATGCATTCGATATTTGTCTTGTCTGTGAAATAATTTATTTTCACGTGAAGAACATGGATGATACATATAAGGGTTTCATGAAACATCATTTGTCGTTGTTATAAAAAACTTTTATAAACAAACTCACCTATTTGGCATTTATATGAATGGAAAATTCGTATTTTATGCGAAATAGTTCCTTTCCATCCAAAGAATAGAATCCGTGCACAACTGAGTTCATCGAACAACATCCATCATTGTTATAAACAAATCACACAAGTATATATACTTATTTTAGTGTCACCTTTGTATGATCTATACCTATAAGCCTATGAAAAATGACCTGTCACAAGTTCCTTAGTCTTTTGTCAACGATCATCTGATGTCGATAATGAATAACCTGTCAGCAAGGAAGTCTGGCATAACATTTTTTTTCTAATAACTATTGACAACGAATGAAAATAATAGTTAAATCTACATAGTTGCCAATTCTTTCGTCAGGAATCAATCGAAAGAGGATATCAAACAACTTATAACCTAGAAAACCTAGTAGAAGTTTGGTAAGAAACATCAAAAGACTATGAAAAACTAGATGTCGAATGTTTTGTTAACAAATAGATGCAGTAATAAGTAATCGATCCCCAAGTTCCTTGTTCTTTTGTAAACAAGCATCAAGTGACAATGATTTCGCCAATTCAATTGGTATTTCTTCAGGAAATTGCCAACAATCGAAAGCACCTTACTAATGACGCTGGTGTGAGGGTTTCAAGAAACATCGAAGATAATTGAGAGATAACCTTTTACTAAATCACTTGTTAAAATTTGCTACCAAATATTAAATTTGTTACAAAAACATTAAATTGCTTTAGTAAAAAACTCATGATCAAATTTCTTATTATTTCATCGACAGACATAAAAAAGCAATGATCCTACCAAATTATTTGGTATTTTCTCATGATACATTGAATGACGATGATGAAAAACAATTTGCCAAGGATTCGGGTTAGAGGGTCTTAAAAACCGCTGAATCACAACATGGATAAACCTTTTCCTAAATTGCTTGATCTTCAGCGGCAAATATCATGATTATTATACTCTTGAGCCAAGTTCTTTTCTGGGTAAGCGTTACTCGTTTGGTTCAAGCCTCGTTGTATTACTGGTAAACAAGGAATTGATATGAGAAGATTTGAAAATGGAATTGACATGGAAAGGCTTGAGCTTGACATCAAATGAAAAAAAAGTAACTATTAGCCATGTTTCTGAGTCTGTTTCTAAAGATTATCAAATAACAATGATAAGCAACCTATCACCAACAGAACCCGATGGGAGGTTGCTCTCATACATTGAATAGAGAATAAAGAATAGCTTCCAGAATGATTCTTTGTTTTTTATGAAAATTTGATGAAAAATCATTAGAAATTTTACTATGTTCCTTAGTTTCTTGTCAAAAAGCATCAGGTGACGATATTGAACGACCCATCACCAAAAAAACCTGATGAAATGCTTTGAACAAATATTGAATAACAAGAAAAAAACCTTTCAGCAACTTCCTTGGTCTTTTGTCAACATGCAACAAATGAAAATAATAATGAACCTTGTATACGATTTCTTTGTCTTTTGTCCACAGACATTGAAAAACGAAAACACAGGGCCACAAAAGGAAAACGGGGTGGATCTTTTTCAAGCTTGCTTGTTCTCTTTGTTTTTTGGGTAGCCAGACACGATCCCAGTGTCCATGTGACCCCATCAAGTCTGGATCAAGGTCAAATGAAGGTCGCACCTCTTATTTCGCGGAAAATAACTTTCCTGACAACCGATTCTGAAAGAACGGCAAATTTTACGTCCAGACACACTCTGAACTTTTCATCAAAATGACCTCTGGGAGTCATTTGGAGTTTTTTGGATCACTGATCATGATCCTTGTGTCCATGTGACCCCATCACGTCTGCGTACAGGTCAAACGATGGTCAAACCCCTCAATTCGAGGAAATATATTTTATTGACACCGGATACTGAAAGAAAGAATAATTTCACGTCCAGACATGCTTTGACCTTATGGTTGAAATGTCCTCTGGAAGTCATTTGGAGGTCACCTGGAAGTCAAATTCTTTTTTGAATCATCCAGTTGGTATATCGGCTAGGACTGGGTCTCTATACTACGAATAATTATGTTTCTTAGGTTGCTGATCAGGATCCGGTTGTCTATGTGACCCAAGCACGTCTGGGTCAAGGTTAAATGAAGGCTGAATGATTAGGCGTGAGTTGATTCGCTAACTTGCTCATCTTTCACTTAATATGTCCACCCTAAACAATTGCTGATACTGGGTTTCCGGATCCCTGCATCATACGGCTACTTTTTCTTCAGCCAGCCATGACGCGATGGGGTCACATGGACGCCAGGATTGTGATCAGCGACTCAAAAAACACAATTATACGTTGTTTGGAGACCCAGTCCCAGACGATATACCAGCTGCATGGTTGGGAAGAGAATTTGACGTAAGATGACCAGTAATGACTTCCAGAGGTCATTTCGATAAGTAGGTCGAAGTGTGTCTAGACGTAAAATTTTCCGTTCTTCTAGAATCTGGGAATGAAAAATTATGTTTTGTGAAATGACGGATTTGACCTTTATTCTACCTGGATCCAGACGTGATAGGGTCACATGGACACCAGGATCGTTGTTACCAACCAAAAAAACACAATGATGCTCAGTTTGGAGGCCCATTTCTAGCCGAAATACCAGCTGGATGATACAAAAGAGAATTTCATTTTCAGATGACCTCTAGATGACTTCCAAAGGTCATTAGGATAATAACGTCCAAGTGTGTTTGGACGAGAAATTTCCCGTTCTTTCAGAATCTGGGGTTGGGAAAATTATTTTTTGTGAAATGAAGGAATCGACCTTCATTAATCCTTGACCTGTACGTGATGGGGTCACATGGAAACCAGGATCGTGATCAGCGACCCAAAAAACACAATAGTACGTTGTTTGGAGTTGCAGTCTTAGCTGAAATACCAGCTATATGATTCAAAAGAGAATTCGACTTAAGATGACCTCCAAATGACTTCCAGAAGTAATTTCGATAGAAAGGTCAAAGAGTACCAAGACGTGAAATTTTTCGTTCTTCCAGAATCTGGTGTCAAAAAAATTATTTTCCTTGAATTAAGGGAGTTGAATTCCGCTTAACCTTGATCCAGACGTGATGGGGTCATATGGACAACAGGATCGTGATCAGTGACCCAAAAAACATATAGAATAAGCAAGTTCAGCAAAGGTCCACCTCGTTTTCTTTTTGTGGCCCTATGTTATCAACAACCTTTTACTGAGTTCCATCACTTTTTGTCAGTAAACATCAAAAGACAACGATTTCACTAAGTTTCTTGGTTTTTTCTCAACAAATTTTGGATAAGAATAATGGAGATATTCCACAGAAAACCTTGCAGGGGTAGTCAGAAATGATCGAAGGACAATAATAAATAACCTCGTCCTATTTTTCGTGGTCTGTTGTCGAGTATTCGCTATGTTGTAGAATCTCGCAAAGATTGGATATATCACTAAAAAACTTAGTAAAAGCCTCCAACAAACACCAAATAACTATCTTCAGGATCGACAACTTTTATATGCTATCTGAGCTACTGTAGAAGAAAACAATGCTCTTACTCTTCCATAATCTGAATCATCATTAACAGGTTTTTTTTATCTCCTCCATAACTTCTTGACTCATTTAATCATTTACAAGCCCTAATAAATAACCTCTAAGCAAGTTTCTTGTCTTTGGTCCACATAGATCCATAACCAATATTTTTTCTGGGATGTTTTATCCATAATCAATAAACATTTTTTTATTATTTTAAAGGAATTCTACGAAAAACCCTAGCAAAGGTTGTCAGAAGAAGATCAAATGACATGATTGAAAACCCTTCGAGAAGTTCAAGAAACAATGACATTCAAAGTTTCTTGTTTCTTTCTCAACAAAAATGATATGACATTGAGAAATCATCATGTTATCTGAGAGTCATTGCAACAATAATGCCATCACTCTTCAATAAACCTCATTATCATTATCATAAATCCTTTTTTCTCTATAACTTATTTATCTTTATTATCCTTTTTACCTATCAAATTATCTAGAGGGGCTCCAAAATATCATATATAAAACAATGCTGGAGCATGCCACATTCAGGATACCTGAAAAACAACAAAATTCTTCGACGGCTCACCTTGAATAGTCACTGGTCAGGGATATGAAAAGAGAGAGGAAGAAGAAACAGTAGGACTCGATTCGTGCACTTGCATAGGTCAATACTTCGTTCATTGTACTCATATATGTAATTTATTTGTCTATATGTGTGTATGTACATTGTTGGTATAGTGCACAATGATAATAAGTGGAAGACCTTATTCATCGTTACTCCTGGGTATCTAATTCCTAATACAATCTCGAAGCTAAGGTCAACTAAGTACTATCTTCCTTATGCACGCTTTCTGCCTACATAGCAAACAAATTCTACATGATTTAAGTCTGGCAAACGTTTAACGATCACTAATTTTGATGTATAGAGAATTGAAAAACCTGAATTAAATGATGATTATTTTAAAAAAATTTTCCTTAAAAAATGGATCAATTTCTTTGGAAATATTGTCAACGCAATGAACAATGGTCTTCATTTTGCTATGCTATCGATCCTATTCATGAGTTGACTCTTACCAAGTTTCTCAATCTGTTGTCAATTAACATCAAAAATCGAAGTTTCCTGGTACTTCAAAAAGGAACATTAGGAGAGGATGATGGATAATCTCTGACATAGATTCTTATTCTTATATCAAAAAATATCAAATGATGATGATAAACAGATCATCGCCAGGTTAATTTTCGTTCGACCACAAACATTGAATGAAAATTCTTCCGATCTTTTTCTTAATTAACTGAATGAAAATGATAGAACAAATCTCATCATGGAACCTACTAATGGCTGTCATGAAACATCAAATGAAGATGATTACCAACACTTCGCCAAGTTTTGAGAATTGATCAAAATTATCCCTAGAGATGTGAACTGTAATGCTGACAAAATTTCGGCAAAATTTGTCGTTTTTCACACGATTTGATCCCGAAACAACTTCTCTCAGAAAGAGAAAAGACATCTTGGAGCGAACAGTTTTATTAAAACAAAAAGTTACATTTTTAACCAGAAAATTCTTTCTAAGACAGTTGAAACCTAAAAATTAAAGTTTATTTTTAACCAAAGATTGTACATTTAAGTACAAGAAGATGTAGAACTGTAGAGAAACAGTTGAAATTGTTTTTCAATGAAGATATCTTCCATCGAATAACGGAACTTCTGCACAACAAAAATGAAATCTTCAGCAAAACAGACAAATCTCTTACCTTATAGTGAATTTCCCAACCTACACGGATCAATTCTCAACAGAATAATAAAATAGTTTATTAGATGTGGATCAAGTTCAACCAAAAGCAGTTGAGTTTCCCATTGACTAGTTGAACTTCCAAGAGATACACACCAATTCTTCAGAGCACAGTTGGTTTTGGATCAACAAAAAAGTTTATTTTTAACGAAACAGTTCCATTATCAATAAAAAGAGGTCTCCGAAAGAGTACTAGGATTTCCGGATAAACAATACAAGTTCGAACAATGCAGTTCAACTTCCAGCCAAATAGCTTGATTCCCGAATTATATAGTCAAATTCCCTTAGAGAAAGTTTCATTTCGAACAAAAAATTTTTTCCAAAACGAAAAAGATCAATTTCTAAATTATATCAAAAGACGAATTGTAAAAAATACATATAATAGTGTAATTCTCAACCAAGCAGCTGATATTCTGGGCTCCTGGAATCAATTCCCCAACACGTAGATCAGTTTTCTATTAGAAGTTTAATTTTGAGCCAAATTATTCTAAGGATAGAAATAATATCCGAATCCTCAGTTCATGGAATTTAATGTTAACAATGACAAATGATTCCTGAACTCACGATCAGATAAGTTTGGGCAAAATATATGTTGTATTAAATAGGTTGGTGATCAATCAAATGAATCAATTCCCAACGAATGTCGAATGTTCCAGAAAGAAATAAGGTTTTCAAGCGGGACGGCTAAGATTTCGACGCAAAAAATATCTTGCAACGAAGAAAGATACCAAAGACTCTAAACTTTGAAACAAGAAGGTAACCTCCCTTATGGAAATATGGTTTGTCACCAGAATACATAAGTTTCGAACCAAATTTATGAATTCTCAACTAAAGCTGATTATTTGAAGACGAAAGTGCAAAAGTGCAGAAAAATAGTTAGATATTTAATGGAGTAGTCGAATTTTGAATCAAAAGAAAGGATTTTTGATCAAAAAGATGAATTTCTTACAAATAAACTAAAAATACTCAACCAGATACAAGATTTTTTGATCAGATAAGGGGACTGTGCTGGAAAATAGTTGAGTTTCCAAAAAAAGGAATGAAAAACAAATCGAAAAAATCCCTTCTAACATGAAAAATCGATCATGGACCAGAGAAAATATATTTTCTGCCAGGAAGATTGGATTTACAACCAGAGAGGTCAGTTTCCCTCATAAGAAGAACGATTTATCAACAAAATCCATTAATTTCCAAAGAGATGATAATAATTTTTCGTTACATCTTTCTCAGGAGAAGAAACTCAGACGAACACAATTGACCGCATATTTATGTTATGTTCAATTGAGAATATTTCGAGAAAACTTTGTTTTGATCATAATTTGCCATCAGGTTTTATGTTAACATTAATTTCGATTCAAAACCAGAGAAAAATAGAAGGAATAAGAAAACATCAGATGAACAGATAAGTTCATCGCGTGACAATTTTGAAGGTCCTCCCGCCGTATCTGAGTAACATGTCGTAAGTTTAAAAAAAGTGTTAACCGAAGGGTAGAACAATATAAAAGCAAGAAATTTTCATAATTACTGTAACGTGTTGCATCCCAAATCATGGTGTTAAGCAGCAGGGTTAAAGGGCGGAGACTCCATGGGGGTTAGGTGTGCGAAGCTCTCTGATAGGTAAGAGAAACCACCTAGAAGCAACCTTATGTATCTTTCCTGGTCGAATGATGAGATGCGATTGTGAGAAACAGCTGCCATTTTCTTTTTATGATTCCTTGCAATAAATTATAATTATTGAATGAACGAATGAAGCTGGGAAGCGAGAGTCCGTAATGTCGCTGCTATCGTGTGCCAACAAGCTTGAATAGGACACTAAAATATAGTATTTGGGTAGAAGAGACATAAGCACCGAAATAACGTGCATTTTTACAGGTACCAAAAAGCGAAGCTACAATGCTATATTTTCATTCTATCTTCGCCAACCCTTGCCAAATTTGCTAACAGAGTCCTCATTCGTAGCATTTCTAACACACTCTCAAAACTCGTGCTTTTGTGTTGTACCTATGACCGCTTCAAGCTCGATGTGTCCAGTCGAATTGCATGTTCCCAACCAACGATCGATCAAGGAACGAGCCACGATTATTTCACGTCACTTTCCTAAGCAGGAGATGCTAGTATGTAAATAGAGTCAAGATTGTGGTTCAAATGATACAGCGGCAAGAATCGCCTCAACCTACGAAAGCTCCAACATCGAACATCCTTCTCTCGCATCGACAAATTCAAGCATCATCAAGCGCGTATACCGACTCGGAGGGTGGCCGGACACCGGGTTCACCAAAGCTCTGTGGCAAGATTCACTTGTTGTCAGTCACACTGATGAGTCCAGAGAAGTGAATCCAGGACAAAACGCAATGAGTCAGAATGCGCTACCTAACCGGCTTTTGGAATCAGCGTTGATGATGGTTTCCAGTGCCGTACGTACTGCAGCAATTTAAAACCTGCCTTGACACTTCGAAGTATTGCACAGTATTATTTTCCTACAGTTGTGACTTCTGACGTTTGAGCACACAATCCTTTTGGAAATAACACTAATGTTGATAATCAGCATCTGGTTGCCCGCCGTTTAGACATCTTCCAAGCATTCTCTCTTTCTAGAAATTTGAACAGGTTCTTCTTCGTCAAATGACGCAACTAGCCTTCGTTCAAAGTACAGCCTTCGTACAGGTGCAGCCTTCGAGTCAACACACGTTTGTTGACCACCTACTACACGACTTATACTTGAAAGTTGCGATGGTCTGAGCCGTTCTTTCCCATTCCCGTTCATTGGAAATAGACTTAGATTGGTCTCTTCACAACAGCATTCGGCGCGGATACCAACTGGGAGGGTGACCAAACATCGCGTTCCCAAAGGCTTATGTGGCAGAATTTACTTGTGATCAGCCAAACTGATGACGCCTAGAGTAATGGTTCAAGGTTTGAAAGCTTACATATTTACAAGTTGCTTCTAATTGATCGGTTATGCGGAACCATGATCCTGATCATTTACATAAACGCACCCCTTTCTGGTTTATGTTAATGCTAGCGATGAGACCACACAAGTGAATCAGGGGCAAAATGCTGGCAATGAAAATGCGCTACTCAACCAATTTTTTGGGTCAGCATTGATAGTAGTTCCTAGTGCCGTCTCTACTAGGGAAATGAAAAAAAAAATCTTACATTATCACCCAAGAACATGGAACAGCCACATTTCCCTACAATGAAAGTCTACGGAGGAGCAGCTCCATATTCTTACATGCGAACACAAATGGGCTAGCAGTTATGTTCCAATATCATTAAACATCATATGATATACGAACGACCCGAATAGAAGGAAAGATTAGGCTAAGTGGACCAAAATGTTAAAGTATAATTCCACTTAAAGAATGTTAAAGAACAAAGAATGTCTGTGGGTATGACCAACGAGAGCTCTTTCTTTATTCCGGAAATAAACAACAACAACATTCTACCTTCAGTATAAGGCAAACGGATTATTTTCTTCCAAATATGACAGACTTCAAAGATTCGCAGATTCCATAGTTCTGCAACAAATTTAGAGATAATTATGAAACGCTTGAGTATCGAGAAAATGTTTTCTGAGGGCTCAGAAGGTTCAAAGAATGTCAGAAGATGTCAGAAGTCTTTTGATGTATGTCTTTGGAGCCGTTTAAAATCAACTGCAAGTTTTCAACAAAAATATTAATTTTCAATTAATAAAGATCACTATACATATTATTATACTATTATGTAAAGATGGTGTGAAGAGAATAAATCCTAACCCGGAACTAATCTTTCCGTAGGCAGTTTGAATGTTTTTCCCTCTTGGAGAACAAAATTTTCGCCCACAAAACGAAAGATAAACACACAAGGAAAATGTTTAACAAAATATGGAATTCCTTAGTTCAATTAATGGAGAGTTTGTATTAGAAGTTCTTACTGAAATTGTTTAATTTGCTCGTCAACTTTATCAGTGATAGAGTCAGTTATCTTACATATTCAGAATAAATGATTTTATTTGGAATTTTAAGAATTCATAGTCGTCGAAGCACGCATTTGGCCAAACCTACGTAGATAATAGCGGAACATAATTTCGATTATTCGGGCTTTTTTCTGTTTTTCGCAAATTTATCGTGCGTTTTTCGGGAACCCGCACCTTCTCCTAATTTCAAGAACAGCAGTGTCGGATGAGTTTGCTCATATTTCGCAGGACCACTTCTTTGTCTTGGAAGACGATTCTTATAACGAACAAAAGGGAGGATCAGTACAATTAAGAAAAAATTCCAGATCATCCACGTTGAACACAAAATCGAATAGCTTAGAAAATTTGCTGACTCAAGTACTAGGAAAAATCTCCCTCAAGGTGCAAGACTGTCAAGGCAGATCCTTCCGTGAATGGTCTGATAAAGTTATTTATTCGTCTTGCTCGAATCAGGATTTTTTCGTCCCCTGCCAAAGCATACTGTTTCATGGAAAGATCCTGGTTTTTAAAGACGAGACAACCTACTGCTCTTACTGATGAAAAGGTAATAGGTTCCGCGCAGCGCCGCGTCCCCCACCACGCCGCCGCGCGCCACAGCAACCACGCTGCCTGACCACCCACCCCGCCTGACG
>WSXT02000017.1:670708-700157 GCA_011762715.2 Neuroterus valhalla
CCCTCAACAGTGGATTTTGAAGAAACAGTCTGTGAATAATCAAAGGAGCATACAAATCGTGGCATGCAATATCAACTCCTTGCTAATGATGCTTGGAACGCTTGACCGTTACACACTTCGTCGCCAACAAATGGGGTAAAAATGTCGTATATAAAGAAAAATAACTTTCTTTGACGCGACATTTTGAACCATTCCTTTTTTTTCAATCAAACGAGTAGTGAAATTCCAAATTTAATATTGGACTTCGGTGTGACAAGGCGAGAGCTCTGATGTTTTTGCTGTTCTCAAGTCAATCGCAAATCAAAGGGACTACAGCTCCACTCCTCTGTCAGTTTCTGAGGTTTGTTCCTTAAATCCCTCTCCTCACGGACTGCTCAATCCTCGCGTCAACATCCCCTCCTTTTCTAAGCGACCAATGCACGGTCTCGCTGTACCACTCCGAAATCTGCATTGGAGCCTAATCCTATAAATACGTGCGGATTTTGCAGTAACTAGCATCCCTAAGTAGAGTCATTCGACTTCTACACACTAACCCTAGAAACAGAAAATTTTGAGTAAAAATAAATAGTAAATTCTCCAAAGGGGTTTACATTCGAGCAGGTGTTCCCCAGGGCAGTATCATGGGCCAAGTTTTTTTTATCATCTGCATTAACGACATCCCGACGATTTCTAGAGTCTTTTTGGAAATATATGCTGACGTCACGGTCCTATATGTAAACTCAAGATGTAACAAAAATATTGTAAAACTCTTCAACGCAGCACGAGGATCATTGAGAACTGGTGCCTGCTGTGGAGAATCAAAATCAACATCGTGAAAGGTTAATCAGTCTTTTTCACAGTTAGAAAAGTGCCGATTCTAGAATCACCATAAACGTTTGGGCCACCAATCACTTGGAAGAAGTCAGTCAAATATTTCGGTCAGAACCTAAAAAAAAACAGAAAGTTCAATTAACATATTAAAGACGTAAGAGGCAAAGCCATGGGGGTAAAGCTATACTTAAATATGCATGTACAATATGGGGAGGAACTCCAAATTCCAATATCAATCAGAACCAGATGGATCAGAATAAGTTCCTCAGGCGTATCAAGAAAACCCTGAAGTACACAAAAAATGCTCTACCACTGCTCATAATCTTCATATTCATTTGTACAATATCTATTCTCCTTATCCCCTTCACCAACATATAATTATTAGTATCTAAAAAGCTTTGAGTATTTGAGATCTTAGTGGATTTTTTGCCTGATTGCGGGCTTTTTTGCCGCACAATAACCGCCATTTGTCTGTTCAAGCCGCCATGTTTTTATTAACCCGATCGTGTGATACTGCTAATATGGGTAACGCACATCAACACCTCCTTCCCGATCCCTTTAACTTCCTGCATGCATGGGAGACCACATTCCTGCTGGTGGCTGCCATCGTGGCTGAGTCTCACTGGAGGAGGCGAAGGCAGCCCCCACACCGTCGTGAACTTCTCTAGATCACCAGACAATTTTTCTCTTTTTTTTGTTCTTCTGTTGCAGGACGAACTCTCTTGCATTTGGGTGGAGGCCGAGTCCGCGGAGAAGAAGTGCGTCTTCTCGTGCTACATCCCAGTAAAGTTTCTGCGTGTGATTCAAAATTGCATTGTGTTTTCCCTAGCATTGATTTGTGACCGTTCGATTTGCGCAAGCGTGTCGCGTGGAAACGGTTTCGCTCGCTCAAAAGCATGCCCCTGCTGTCATTAAAGTCCCCCTCCCTACTCTTTATCACCATGTACATGATGACTTACGGATTACCATGGAAAATTGTCATCTTCTCTGTGAAAATGACGTGTACCCTTCGGCGAACACAGCATCCATCCGCTGCGGTGAAGGTGCGTGCAAATTTTACGTCCCACAGAAGAGGCGCACGATCCTGAGTTTCCCGGCTACAACGGTTCTCTCCTGAGGAACGACGGCTCAAGGTCTTCTGGAATCGAGGATGCCCTAAACCTTGACGCCTCACCCCTAAGATTGACACCGGAAAAAGGGAAGTCAAAGATCCCCAGCGACATTCGCCTGTCTCCCAGCGTAAATGAAGGAGACTTCTCGTCGTGAATGCCACTTCGATCAATCAACATCTTGTCAGTTTGGGCACGACTTTTTACATCAGTTTCACCAGGCTCGATCCGCAATTTTTCATATTGCACTCTTTTTCATAGTTCCGAGTTTGTAAGTTACTGAATTCGCCACGCTGATCAGTTCGATACCACCTCGTTCCTTCAGGTCTTCCAAAACGAAATCCATCACGTCTAAGTATATCAGAAGGAAGAATTGTTTATTACTCCAAATTCCTTTATTTTCCTAGTCATTTGAGCATTTGGCAAGATCTTAAAAATGACTTCTGAATTTTCAAGCTATTCTCTTTGTTCTCATATATTTATTTTTTCAATCGTATACCAATTTTCGAATTACCTCTACGAACTTCAAAGGTTACTTTGGGATAAATCATGTAATTATATGATACCGTTATTGACTCCATTACGTTTGAACTTCATAGGCCGATCCTGTGATTCTGTAAGAAGAAATGTAGGTATTCTAAAATTATAAATTTCTCAACGATTTGAGAATCATTGGGAACTCGAAGAAGAGAATGAAGAAGAGAGTGAAAGGAAAAACAATATCGGAAGGCAGACAAACTTTATCTACTGCATACACTGACGATGTAGTTCTAATAGCAAATGATAGTAGATATATTAGTATAATGATAAGAGCGTCTGAAGAGTATGTGAAATAATAAGATCTAAGGGTGAATGTCAAGAAGATAAGATTAGGTATTCCAAAAATGTATGGCACCAAGAGTTAGAGATATTTGGTTCAAGAAAAAAATAAAAACACAAAAATGACTCCTAAGAGAGGAGGGAATAGGAGCAGTATTGCCGAAAAATTCCGGGCAATATATATGTATATTATAAGATCAAATTTCTTTGGCGTTATTGATTCCAGCTCACGTTCTTCATTCAAAAAACAAAAATCGCCAACTTCTACTTAAGTTTCGGGATCCAAGTGCGCACGCGCCAGCTGGATACTGAAAACCCAACGCAACACCAAACTGAATTCTAAACGTGGGCTTGATTGCTTCCCGACATTGCTCAGCCCTCGTTAGAGTGGGGGTTGAGGGGATGGGTTAGCCACTGTAGAAGATTCATACAACAAAAAAGGCAACCTTACTGTTACAGCAATAAACCTAGGCTGGCTTGACCACTCAGCCGACACTGCAAGAATAGGCGATTCATGACCAAATAGTCTGGGATGCAAAATCTCATCAATTGCTTGTATTTCAGAAGTTAAATTTCTACCAATAGTTCATAAGATTACAATTTTTCGAACTAGAAGGGAAATTAGAGGAACGCACTGAACTTGAATCAAGCGATACAAAAATGGCGGATCTAAGAAAGCGCAAGCAAGACGCCATTCCACGAAGAGAATAAGAAAAAAAAATGAGCGGCAGCGATAGTAAAGGAGGGCTCATGAGGACATAGTAAGTTTGGAATGCCAGACTACATCCCACTCCATCTAGAGAAAACGTTACCCTGAACACGAGGAACTCTTCTGAACTACACAGACCGCAGAGCACATGTAAACAATGCTATACATGCTCATACAGATCCCGGTGGGCAGCCATTTTGAATAGTATGCTTGATGGCCGCCAGGTTCCGCATCGCAAGTTCAAAATGCCAATAGTTGGAAACCAAACAGTTGCAACATCAACCCAGAAAGCTCAATTAATAACCATAAAATTGAATTATGGAACAGAGAAGGACTTCTTCTCTCTGAGAGTTGTTAAGGTTCCATCAATGAAGGTGAATTCCTATCCAAAAATTTCAATCTGCAACCACAAATGATGGAGTATTGGAAAGAGACAAGGGTTCTTATTACACAGTGAGGTTTTCAACTGGAAGAATGAATTTTCAAAAAAAAAAAAAAAAGAGTGAAGCATGATTATCTCGAAAGGAGAAGGAGTGAATTCGCTGCTGGAGAAAGAAAGAAGATCGATGGGTATGGTGAGGTAGGAAGAAGGACCAAAAGAAATCAGGGGGAGAAACAGAAAGAATTTGCAGCATGATAAATTAAGGAGAACTGAGGACAAAGTGAAGGGGAGTATAAAAATTGCAAGAGAGGAAAAACGGAGAAAAAACACAAGGGAAAGAGATCATGGAAGTGTTTTGAGTGAGGGAATAGATAAAGTAAAGGAGAGGTATATGGGAGGAGTCATGAGAGCGGTAGGGAACAAGCAGGAATAAGGAGTGATATGTAGGGTTAGAAGTGGTAGCGAAAATATGAGATAGAGAATTGGAAAGTAGGAGTAGACAGGGTATAAAAAAAAACTATCGGGAGCATAGGAAAAATAAAGAAAGTGGAAGGAAAGAAGATGGTGGCGTTGGTTGAGGATGAAGGGGTGAGTAAAAGTAGAGAAGAGGTAAAGAAGACGTTTGTAAAGCAACGAAGAAACGAGGTGGCAGCTCAGAATATTGTTGAAAGTGAAACACTGGAATTCCCTAGATGTAAGTAGAAGAAAAAAAGTTAGAATATGAAAGATATATGATGATGATATCAGTGGGATACGTGGTCTACGTAGAAGTGCTCAGAGAGAGGCTGAAAAGACAAGTGATTGAAGAATGTAGCATATTACACAACCAGTTAGTGTTCAGAAGAACAGACAACACCTAGGTGACTAATTTTTTTTTCTAAACCTCACGTCAGGGAAAAGGAAAACTACTTGCCCTTTTGTGGATTTTAAAGCAGTATTCGACTTCGTGAAAAGGATGCTGCAATGGAAGTTCATGAAATAGAGCACAGTTGATCAAGGGTAGATGAGAAGTGTAGAGGAGAATCGGAAGACTCCCAGAAGGTAATGAAGGAGGAAGGGAAAGGAGAAGCAACATCGGGAAATGGATAAACTTTATCCACAAGCATACGCTGACAATGGAGTTATAATAGCGAATGATACACGAGGGACTAGTATGATGATAAGAGCGTCTGAACAGTATTAAAGATCTTGCGACTAATGTAACCAAGCCCAAGATAATGCATTTAAGAAAAATAAGGCTTGAGAGAAGGAGAGAGATGTTTGGGTACATAAAATAAAAGGAACTCAAAAACGACTCCTGCAAAAGGATGATATGGAGGTAGTATTGCGGAAAAGTTTTTGGTTAATAGAGATTATATACAGACGCGGAATTTTATCGACCGATCACAAATAAACCGACGCATCTTAGCACAAACACACCATATTGTTATCTCATTATTGACGAGAATGATTTTCTACATTTTTGCAATGACAAGCACCTGGGGTAATACAGCTTTGCATAGAGGAAATAGTTCTCGCCTTCACATTATGTATGGATTCAGTTAAAAACTAGTTCCAGTTGATAAAAAGCCGGATATTAGGGAAACGTTTGTTTTATCTAGGTGTGACGGAGTCAAGTAAAACGTTGCCAGAAAAAAACATTACGTTAGATATAAAGCATATGGATGAGTTGGATTTCCTTCAAATAGAAGACATTAAGAAATTCGTCAGACTCTCGGAGATTTGGAGGATTTACATTTAATCCAGGGGATTAAATGTTTCGAAGTGTTATACCGAATTTGAGAAGGATTTATCGAATCTCACAGAATATATGAAATCTAAAATAGTTTTACTTAAAATCACTTTTCAACCAAACAGTTCAATCAGCAAACTAAAAAGATAAAATCTTCCAGGAAATAGTTCAATTTTTCCAAGAATGGATACATATCTTTCAAAATTTTGGATTTTTGAACTAATAGAGTGAATTCCAATACGGAAACGATGGATATAAGATTATCACTGATATAATTAAATGCGTGATAAGGAAACAGATTCGGTGGATCGGCGATCCTGAAGGATAGTTGGTAGGTGAATAGACGCCTGTGTCTTCAATAACCACTTGTCTTAAACCTTTATCCTTTTTGGAATCAGACCTTGGCTTCTGGAATTTCTAAGTTAGGTTCTTCTACATGTGTCTGGGAAGAACAATCGCCATTGATTTCTAGGTTTTGTTACTAACGACACTATTTCTCAAAGCTCTGAAGAGATTTCCCTTCACGTTCATGTAGTTATAGTGGCTCGGCGGTTGAATACTGGCTTTCTGCTCCGATGCCGCTGGATCAAGTCTCCAGAAGGGCAATTTTTTTTCTACTGGCAACCATAAAAAACGATTATTTGATGACGCTTTCTCGGTCGCTGAAATTTTATTCTTTAAAAATATTTGTACGGTTAAAATAATTGTTATTTATTATTCTTTTTTGGATTTATTATTATTTATTCATTGTTTTTATTTTTAATTATTCATTATTTATAAGGCGAGCATTCAACCGCCGCGCCATCATCACTACGTGAATGTGGAGCAACAGACTGGCTAGTAGTTGATTTACCGCAGCGAGCGTGATTTTCAGAAATTTAATACCCTAGTGTAGAATCCCTAGTTGAGGAAGACACCCTCTCGAAGCAGCCGTTTCACTCCCAAATTTGCGTAGCGGATTCATTTTTTATAGTAATTTGTGAGTTCCTTCACCTGAACTCCCAGAGGATTCTCTCTCTATATTTATAGGTCCTCAATGGACTTACGGGTCGATCAGTTGATGGCGTCCAGAATTGATCCAGCTCATGACACTGGATTTTCAACCTGGATTTCCATGCGACTAGCTCCTGACTGTCTCGCCCACAGTCGTTGTTGTTTTTGCTGTTCACGGCGGTGTTTTGGCACCAAGAGAAGAGCAAAGAGTGACTTTCAAATGGTGTAGACTAGGTAGTTACTGCTTTTTAGAGCTGAGAAAAGGAGAACAGAGACTGTAAACTCTTGTTGACAGTCGATGATCTAGTCGATCCTCATCTTCACTGTGGTTCTGTAAACCAGTGTACAAGAATAATCTCTAAGCACTGTCGATTGAGTGACCCAGACGAAATAATTTAGATGGTAACTCAACTTTTTTCTCGTTATGATCAGTGGCCTCCAAGCACTGCTTGATGTTACAACCTAAAAGAGCCGCTTAATAAAGGAACGGAGGGTGGAGGTCTATAAGTCTCCGCTCTGGAAGAGCATATTGAATTTTTCCTGCTCTGTACGTATGATCAGTGATGTGGGAGACTCTATTCTCGAGCGTCCTTATATACCTCGATATTTCCAAAATCATTCGTGATCCTCTAAAAACATCCTTGGCATTTTCGTAGCCGCGCTTACTTAAACTCACATCTCCGCTTCCTTCTTTTCAATACCTTGATCATTAGAATAATTTTCGAAATGACCAAGCTTCCTGCCCATACTTTCCGCAGGACACTATCCCAGTAACCTAGATCGACAAGTAGGATAAAGACTCTTCTTTTTGGTTGAGAGATGGTGTCTCTGATTGAATAGGCAACGGTGTGAAAAAATTCAGCGGCCTTGGTGTGGCAATTTTTATTTTCACTGTAAATATATTTAAGGTTAGATAGATAGTCGACAGAATGAGAGGTCGAAAAGTGGAACAAGGTCCTACGTAAGAGATGGGATGATGAGGTAGAAACGCACAGAGAGTCAGTACTTGAGTGACGGCCTTGCCGACAAGTTGTGACATTGTATCGTATAATTGTTTTATTTCATTAAATATTTTTTTAATCAAGTTGGTAATTATTACTATCTTTGCCTATGTCCAGATCCAAGCAAACACTATTTTTTTTTAAAATAGACAACAATTTTCAGAAGTGGGATACCAGACGTAGACGATTTTTGTGAGAAAATTTGGAAAGTAATAGGATGCGGTCGGAGAGTCTTTGGAAGAAGGGACTCGGTACTCACTGGGAGTAATGTGCGAAGGATAAAACTGGTATTATGAATGACGGAACGGCTCCAACGTCGGATGAGACGCCACCGTATATATATATATGAACAGCAGAAACAGGGAGAATTAGGTGGGGAAAATCGATTTCGATCAACAAAAAAAAATCGGGCAAAGACTTACTGTAGGTGCCGTTAGGAGAAAATTCGGTTCATGAAGAAAATTTTTATTGTGACAGTGGAAATTCCGAAGTGTCGTCAGCATTGAAGGACAGCGTCCGTTTCAACGATAGCTTGGAAAATTCCATCACGAAAAACACTTGTTGCGGTGTAGGGAGAGAGAAAGAGGAAGGTACACTATAGGGCAACCTTTCAAGGGCAACCTTGAAATTGAGGACTGTCTAGGAAAGATAGTAGAGTTTATTGAGCTTTATGAGCTGGAGGCAGTCCCTAAAAAGCACTATAAGTAATGGAATGGACAGGTGTCACGAAAATTTGGCGTGACAATTCACCACCTTCACAGCCAACGCGGAATGAGCTGAAATCACTTCTTATCAAAGCATTTCCATGCGACGATAGTGAAGATAAAAAGCAAAAGATAACTTAAGGGTACTCTCGAAAACCCGGGCAAGATGTAACAGAATATTTTTACGAAGAACTAGCAAAGTACAATAGGCAGGGATATCGGAAAGAGAAACGGTTAAGTGGATAGTGGAAGGGTTGAAGAACGAGTGGGTTAGTGATTACTTGGGTCCATTATCAGGATATGATAAGCCCAGTAAACTACTTGTGGACCTAAGACGCGCGAATTATGTGACAGCAGTGACTGAAATTTTGCACAAAAATGACCGTAGAAGAAAAAAAATGATAGTGGCAGTGATAGTAGGAATCAAAAGAAGGTTGACGGAAGTGGACCATCACAAAGTGATAGGCAGGGTGGACGTGATAATGCGCAAATGCGCTTCAACTTCAAGGATAATGGACACAGTGAAAACAGTTACGCTAAACCTTGAAATAACAAGTAGTTTAAAGGTGGCAAGCCGGGACACAAAGGAAGGGATTGTTGGTCGAGTGGATCAGGTAAGAAGGTCGGATCAACAGACGCGGGTAGTTAGAAGGAAGTGATGATGCACGTTTAGTCTAACTTGAAGTGACTGAAATATTACGAGAATGCCTACCTCGAGAATATAAAGATTAACGCGTATGTGGTCATGGGGAGCGAGTTGGCAGCAATTCGAGAAGATGCAGGAAAGGCACTTGAATCTATCTACTCGAAAAATAGTGATCAGCTACTGGTTTTGGAAACGGTAGGGTTTAGACTTTGGGCGAATTCGCAGCAAAACTCTCCCTCGATGGTGTCAGTCGAGCTTCGAAGGTTCACGTAGTGCCAAATGAGGGACAGAAATTACCCTTGTTAGTGGGAAAACCTGATACGGATGAAGTGTTGGTGCAGCGCTATCCACATGAACTGATTATTACTGAACTGGACGATCGGATGAAGAAAATTACTCCAGAGCAGTAGGAAGAGACGCTGCCGTGGGCGAAATAAGTGATGGTTATTCCGAATATTTACGTGGGATTTGTATCGGTCAAATCCACTTTTTCTGATCAAGAAATTCGTCTGAAAGGAGGACTGTAAGATGACGGACATCTTTTACCAAGGTGCATTATCAAAACCGATAAAGATGGAGAATCGGCGGTAACAGTATTATATGTTTCAGGTAGGAAGATCTACATCAAAGGAGGTATGATGGCCACGAGAGGTCAAACTGTTGTGCCTGCGAGGAAAAGTGGCAAGAATAACCAAAATACAGAGCCTTTGACTAAAAACGAGGTTAACATCAAATTCCCAGATAGTCCGGCCGCTGAAATGATTGAAGTGTTTATTAATTACAGAAGGTTATTCACGAGGAATTTGAACGAGGTAGGCTACACGGAACTGACGGAGATGAAAATTGACTCGAGGAAAGTGATTCTCCATTTTTTATCCCAGTGCTGCTTATAAAGAAGAAGACTGGCGATCTCAGGATGTGCATTGCCTACAGGGCAGTCAATATCAATAATGTTAAGCATAAATGTCCAATTCCTATAATCGATGATAAGTTGGATCGATTGAAGGGAATTAAATACATCACGAGGTTGGATCTGAGTAGTGGATATCACCAGATTTTTATGGCGAAGGATTCGAGGCATATTACTGCCGCCAGTACACCGGATGGACACTACCAGTTCAAAAGAATTCCGTTCGGACTGTGAAACGCACCAGTAGTTTTCCAGAGAATGATCAACCAGGTGTTAGGAAGTCTAAGGTACACGGTAGCGATGGTCTACTTAGACGACTTCATTATTCCATCGGCAACATCTTAAGAAGGTAAAGAAAAACTTATTTTATTTTAATAGAGGAGTCTCCAACTCCTAAAGATGTAACGAATGTACGTAGTTTGATCGGATTGTCAGGGTATCTCCGTCGGTTTGTAAAATGGTACGCAACGATAGTACTGAAGTACTCACAGACGCAAGTTCGGAGGAAAGAGGTGGGGTTTTATTGCAGGAAGATTCTGATGGAAAAATGCATGCAGTGTCTTATCTTAGTCGAAAAACAACTAAAGACGAAGAAAAGTACCATTTATATAAGTTCGAAGGTTTTGCAATTGTAAATACTTCGGAAAGATCAAGAGTTTGCAATAGTTTGAAAATGTTTGAGCCACAACGAAATTTGAGTCCGCGAATTGGTCGCTGGTTCGTGCAGTTGTCTGAATGCACGTATTAAATGGAGTATTCGAGAGGGAATAGCAATCTGGTCGCGGATGCACTAAGTAGAAATCCTGTCGAAGAAACAGAGGAAATGGAAGTAGCAAGGTTAAAGGTACTAGGTGTCGAAATTAATAATGATTGGGTAGCAGCAATGCAGCGCGCAATTATGGAGATAACGACAGTGCCAGATAAGTAAGAAGAGGGTGACGCGAAAATTCATGAAAAATTTACTATGTATAATGCACGGGTTTGTCTTACGACGGAGGGTAGATGGCGATTGGCAGCTGTGAAAGAAACTCATTACTTTCCAAAAATAAGGGGATTCAACTCGAGTTATGTAAATAGGTGTGTTAACTGTTTGTATTTTAAGAAACGGTCTGGAAAGCAACCGAAATTTTTAAGTCCATTATATGAAGGTAATGAACCCTTCGCAGTTGTACACCTTGACCATTTGGTTCCATTTATGACGACAGAACGCCAGAATAGTTATGTGATCGGTATTATTTGTGCGTACAGTAAATATACTGTTCTGTTGGCTGTAAAATCGACGACTGCCGCAAAAACAACTTTGTTTTTGAAAGAATTTTTCTCAAATTATGGCAAGCAAAAGCGAATAATTTCAGACACAGGGATCGCCTTAACTGCTTACGAGTTCGGAAAATTCTGTAATGATTTAGGGATATAGCATGTGAAAATAGCCACTGCGACTCCACGAGAAAATGGACAGGTTGAGCGACTCAATTCATTATTATTGTCATGAATGTCCACCACGTCGATAAAAAGAGAGAAATGATGGGGATGCTAAAGTTGGGCTTGTACAATGGGCAGTAAATAATAGTGAGCACAGGCTAACTAACAGAACCCCTTATGAGTTAATTTTCCAAAAAAGGGTGTAAATACAAACACTAATCCGCTAACACAAAAATTATTAGAATTGAATGAACCATTTCTAAGTGGAAGCCTTGCAATGGGAGAGAGCAAGAAAATATCACTAGAATATAAGGGTCCTCACGAGATTGTAAGGGTGCTAGAGAGGGATAGGTTCCTCGCACAAGACATTGAGGGACAACAGCAAAGTCAGCGATTCTACAAAGCTATCGTGGCTGTAGTTTATAAACATGTATTTTCATGCTTCAGTGTGAGAATGGATTGCCTGCATAATATTGTAAAGTGGGTCATGAGTGAGAGAAAGAAATATTAAAGGAAAGCAAAATTTGTCAGCGATCCGTGACGAGGATATCACTTGGAGCAGGATAGCCGAACTGTGGCAATTTTGATTCTCACAGCGAATATATTTTAGGTTCCTTAGATATTCGATAAATCGATACGTCACAAAAGGGCACAAGGCCCAAGTAAGAGAGGGGATGGTGAGGAAGGAACACACAGAGAGTCAGTACACGAGTGACCTTACCGACAAGTTGTGACATTGTATTCTATAATTGATCTGTTTCAATAAATATTGTTTTAATCAAATTCGTAATTATTACTATCTACACCTACGTCTGGATCCAAGCCACTACTATTTTTCTTCAAAATAGAAACTTATTCGGTTTGCCCTGAGGTTCGGTACATATTGTTGAAAAAGGTTCTTTAATCCTTATACAACTGTCTCTAATTTAAAGTTGTTTGGGAGGAAATAAAACTGTCACGTCAGAATCAGACTGGTTGACTGAAAGTTAGTTATATTTTGGAAAGTCGAATTTTTCATTCCGAACTCAACTGTTTCTATTATTGTTCAAAATCTGTTATGTTTCGGATATCATCTATGAGATGAAATTTTTTCATTCTTCTATTTATTATACTGAAAAAATTGTTTTTAGAAAAGTTCATCTAGTAATTGAAATAAATCAGCAGACCTTAAATCAACCGAAGCACGTCGGTGAAAAGTAAGAAGCAAGTGAACCCTCAATGACAGAATAAGGAGAAACGAATAATACCATATGACACTAGATTGAATGGTAGATCTATATATTTCACTCACCAACCGGATCAAGAAACATTATTAGAGTTATAAGCAGACTTCAAACAAAAATGTTCATCTTGTCGGATATTCAGAAATAATTTGCAGAAAATATCCCTAGCTGTGACCAAGAAGACTTTCAGTATCTTTCCCTTGTATGTGTATATACAGCAGCGGTTATCTCATTTCTGACAAAAATGATTTCCTTCATAAAAAGGCTGGCTTGAGGCGGGGGAATAAGGCGTTGTGTAAAAAGGAGTTGTTATCACCGTTCTGAAGTGAGCAAATGTTTTTGAAACCAGTTTCAACTGACAAAAATCTGGAAATGAGGGAAACAATTGTTACTCCCAGGTGTGACGAAGGCCAATTGATTGTTTGCCGAAGAAATGTACCACGTTCGTTAGGAGGAATTCAATTATTTCCTGTTTAAGAAACATGGGCTGTAATATAAACTTGATTGCTCGTGTGATCAAATGCGAAACAAACCTCAGCAACTTGCAGTGTAATAAATAATTACGATGAGTTCCTAAGATTTCGTGTCACTGTATGAGATAATTAAAAGATTCACTTAGTTTTGGAGTTTCGGAGAATTTCCAAGGACATGCGAAATTCTGGGACATTTTATGTAATCCAATATCATCACAAAATTTTTTCCTAATGACTCAACATGATGAGGAAGTTTCTAAAGATACCAATGGTATCTTCCGATTGTTCCAAGCCGTAGGACTATAATAAGAAAGTGACAGGAAGTGGGGAACTCAGTTGACGAGGGCGATGGAAATCGCATAGGAATGTCTAAATAATAAGTAGAATTTGGACAGACAAATATAAATGTGCTCATTTGTTCCCTTCTGGCAGTAGCCCATCACCCATCTTTATTCTTGCATGCATATCTTGCTACTACAATGATCAAACTATGACAGCAAGTTTCTTTCTCTTTTGTTGAACATTGTTTTTTCTGCATCGAATTTTTTTTAAATCTACGTATTCCTTACTTTCTCTATCGGCGTCCTACAAAATACATCCTGCAGAAATTATGTTTCGTTTACGTTAAATTTACTCTTATCTTCTTGTGGATATATCCAGGTTTGACCTGCATACTGTACAGTGGATGCAAGCACATATTTCTGTTTTGCGATCCGAGATTCCTAAGTTATGGAATATTAATTTATACAGCATTGTTCGTTCATACCACAACGTCGCAACTGTTTTTTTTCTAGTCTTCCCAAACGATGTCCAAAATAATTTCCTATTCTCTTCGATACCATTTTGGATTTTTGTATCTTTTGCTACTCTACCATCATCTCTGCTTACTATGAATAGCATCTTTAATATTCCGTTTCTATTTACTAAACTAATTTACTGGTTATTCGGAATTACTAAGTACCCTATCTATACCTTCACCTTCAACAGCGACCCAGTTATTTATATCTACGGATAGAATGATCTTTTATTCTTCGACATACTCTATAACTTTATTATGCCTAATAGGACTTACTCATTGTCAACCATGATACTTGTTATCTACCACTGAGTAAAGTATGGGTCTATTCTATATCTTCATTATCTCTTATCCATTTTTCTTTGTTTTGAGTACACATGGAATATGTCGCTCCTCTACCCCATATTATCACCCACGATTTCTCTTTCTTTGGATTATTCAAACTTCCATGATCCCAAACACCCAGTTTTCATTCATCTTATGGAAAGCAAGATCATCATTTGTATTATCTATTGTCTCAAGTGATTTTCTTCAAAGTTTGAACTTGTCAGATTCTTTACTCGTTATTGCATGATTATATGTTCAATTTCACAGTGATATCAGGTGATGCATGCATTGTCATTATTTTTATAATGACGAATGAGATTTTCTCTCATTACAGGTTCTATCAACCATATCAAATGCCGTTAAAAAGGGATTAGAGGGATAGCAATTGAACAGTCTGCCTCAAATACTTTTGATAAGGGATCAGGGAACATCATCAATCTCTTACAGGTGGATCCAGCGGAAGTTTTATTCACACCTCTGCACATAAAAATTTCCGTGGCAAAGCATGTTGTATCAGATTGAGGAGGAGAAGCTAGCTGCTTTATACATCTCCAAAGACAATCCTTAGAACTTTTGAATGCAGAAATAATAGCAGAGATATTTGATGGATCGTAAATCCAGGAAAATGATACGGAACCTCAGTGAAATGAGATGCAATATGGGCTCGATGTTACATATAATAAATTTCCACATTAACTTGTTTCTAATGGATTTGAGTGATCCAAGTGGACACCATGAGAAGGATATTATAAACAGAAATATAAACGAGAAGAATAAAAGAAGAGTGAAATCCATAACGCTGATCCCTCAAAGAAAGAAGAGTGCGATACTCAACAAGGGCGTCAAATGAAAGGAACTTGCTGTGCATTCAAATTTAGTGACTTAGAAAACATAGGGTGTGCCACGTTTTCTTCTGAGGTGAGGGACAATGTGTGACATCGTTACCAATTTCTCACGATCTCATTATACTGCTAGATAGTCACCGCTGAAATTATTAAAGTGTTAAATAATAACAGAGGGTTATTCGCGAGGAATCTGAACCAGGCTGGCTACACGGAACTGACAGAGATGAAAACTGACTTGATGTCAGACAGTACTGTCTGTTACCCACCTTATCGAGTCTCTTTTCATGAGAGAGAACAGCAGAGAAAAATGATTTACGAGTCGCGGGAAGGGAATTTCATCGAGGAAAGTGATTCTCCAATCTGGAGTGTAGTGCTGCTCGTAAAGAAGAAGTCTGGCGATCTCAGGATGTGCATTGACTACAGGGCAGTCAATTGCAATAATGTCAAGCAGAAATTTCTAATGCCTCTAATCGATGATCAATTGGATCGATTGGAGGGAATGAAATACTTCACGACGTTGGATCTGAGTAGTGGATATTACCATATCCCTATGGCGAAGGATTCGAGGCATATCACTGCCGCCAGTAAACCGGATGTATATTACCAGTTCAAAAGAATGCCGTTTGGACTGTGAAACGCACCTGTTGTTTTCCAGAGAATGATCAACAAGGTCTTAGGAAGTCTAAGGTACACGGTAGCGATGGTCTACTTAGACGTCATTATCATTCCGTCGGCAACATTTTTAGAAGGTAAAGAAAAACTTATTTCAGTATTAGAAGCCTTGAATAGAGCAGGATTGACATTGAGATTAGATAAATGTTATTTTTTGAGTTCTGAAATTGAATATTTAGGGTTTGAAATTACAGCTGAGGGAATTTCACCGGAGGAAAAAAATTGCATTCTCATGCATTCATCATCTCAAGCATTCTTTGCATGTGCGGAATCATAGAGGTCCTAAAGTTACAAAATTCAAAAACAAAGCGGCTTTCACCAATTAGTGTTGTAAGCAGAGAAGGGCACACGTCTGCTGCTTTCTGATCTCGAAGATAGGAAAAGACTGATAAAGACTATTATAAAGACTATTCTGAATAAGAAGGTATTATTTTATAAAAAATTTGCCATTATCGGTTTCTATAAAAACTCCAAGTTTAGAGAGTCCCTAAGTTAAATAAATAGATTCGTACCTATCTGTATCTGTCTGACAGTCTGTTTTTTTACTACTCCGTAACTGCATACAAGTTCTCAATCACAAGTGATAATCGTCATAACAAAAACTCCTATAGAGCCTCTTACCCCCTTGGAGACTTCTTTTTCTCCAGAAGGTCTAGGTATTTTTATAAATTTTCGTGAATCAGTAAAAGTTTTCTTTCTCCAATATGTAAAATAAAAAAAAATCTCTCGATTTCCCTATGTTTGACAAAACCTTCCTTCCTCAAATCTTATCAACTACTTGTTAACCCCTCCAAAAAACTCCGCACTTCTTGCGGAATTTTTCCAAATACATCTACCAAATGATCTCGAAAGAAAACATCAGGAATAGTTTTTTTTTCAGGAAAAACATTATTTTTATTACGATAATGCACATATTTCTTACATAAGCCAATTTACTTAGAAAAAGGAACAAAGAAGTGCTGGGAATCGTTTACGAAAAATACATTGAACTCATGACACCTTTCACTCTCCCTACCCAAGCAGTATATACTTACGATCGTTGGTTTTATACGCGCGAAACGCTCCCCCCTCATATATTGCAAAATAGACTCTTCCACGCTCGAGTTTATCACCATTTTCTGCTTCGACTTCTACTGGATGCCCTTTGTTCAGTGCTGAAATAATGTTACATATTGTGAATACAGCCATTGTCAACAAAACTCATGTAATATTTATAATATACAGTTAAAACAACACACGACCTTGAAACAAGGAAAAATTGACCCACCTGAAGTTATTCCATGTTTCAATCAGTGTGCAAAATCAAGAATATTGACGACCTTCCGTGCAAGCTGCAGTTCATTCCGATAGGATCTAAGTGAAACCGAGGTTTTTGTTTATGTGATTCCTGAGTTTAACCTCCACAATGCCCGATTGCTTGAAGAGCCTAATCGTGGAAACTGATCGAACTGATTGACCAGTCAAGTCTTGTCACAACACTACGGAGGACGGGAAGCCCAATCAGACTAATATTAGACCCATCGTATTATTGCTACTGGGATAACATGATGAAAAAAGCCTTTGGAAGAATATTGTGTGTTTTTGCAATGGAAGTTGTTTTGTCGGATGGAATGATTTGCCCTGTTCCAATATGATGCTCAGCTATTGCTTTAGTTTGAGCTCGGTTTTACTCTTATGTTCCTTTATGCGTTGGCTCACTGCTCTCACAGTTTCTCCAATACAGACATTGACACGAGAGCAAGGGATGCTATGTACTACTGGATCACTGAGGGGTGCCTTTTTGCCTTGAAGTCTGTTTAGAAATTTCCCCATTCCTGCAGTTAGTTTGAGTAGATTTTGCATCTGGTGTTCATTGGGTTCTTCACCATCATTTTTACTGTGATACAATGGATTTATATTAGAATGTTGATTGCTTGTCTCCTCATTTCAATTGTTCATTGAGTCACCTTGTTTTTTAATAATTTTCTCATTGCTCTAACAACTTGTCCATCCGATTCATCGTTCTGTGTTGGAATTTGAGAAACTTTTGGTATTTTTGAAAAAGTATTTCCTTATGATAATGGAGACAGCTATGTCCAGAGGAAAGTTGACAACTGATTGCTTTTGAGATGAGTGAGGGTAAGAGGAAGCATGTAGGTATTTGTTCGTATGGTCAGGTTTCCCGCAAACCTTATGTCCTGAAATCTTATCAGATCTCTTGTAAACTAATAGGTTCAAGAATCGAAATTCTTCGTTCACTTGATTTCTTATAGCGAACTTATTGTAAGCGAATAACAACGGATGGAATCAAGGAATTTGTGAAATTTATCTAGTTCATGTCTCTAGCTGACAGAAGTGCCGCCAGCATTAGATCAACAAAAACTGGTTCCAGCTCAGATCGGTTGGGATGAGTTGTCGCGTAAAATGTTGATCTGTTGTGTCTTCTTGATAGAGCCAAAAAATCTTAGACGTGGGTCATTGATTGGCTATTAGTAAGAACATCTTCTCCTCTGAATATTGATCTGAAGGGAATGTTTCTTCCGCAAATTTTCGGGAGTCTGCAATGTCATTGGGACATGAGATAATTATGCATAAATTGTGAAACTCTTTTGATGTTATATGAGGATTCTTTTAGGAGGGTTTCTCTTCTACTGATCAGTGCTCTTGTTAATACTTTTTTATGTTTTTATATGTATTTTCATTTTTGAGGTCCACAATCTCGTTATTATATTCTTTTACACCTTTCTTTGTGTTCTTTATCTTTTTTATCAGCTTTGAGGGGTCAAATTAAGCTTGGCGTTATTGTTGGTCAACGATCAAACTATATGCAGTGTAATGTAGACCAATGGTTGTAACGGAAGTGCTCGATTGGAAAAACATTACATTTCAATAGTTTGATTCACTCTACCGAGGGAAGAAAACTTATTTTATATGGAATATGTTTGAATATAGATCTTGCCAGATGAATCTTTTATTGTAGAAATTTGACATCGTTTTCAGGGAGCTAAAGATGATATTGTCATCGACAATTCAAAAGAATCTAGGCCCAAAATTAGGTAAAGCGTTATCCTATGATTTCATACATTTTCGAATATTTCTTCAGCCCAAAATGCTTCTCACGTAGCACCATGACTTCATAAGGTTCCATTGTCTACTCTCCCGTGTGGTGTTTGCTAGTCTCCTTTTGGGCGCCTCTCCAGGTTGCGGAGAGGGGGGCGCCTCCCAGATATGGATGGTACCGGGGAAATCAATACCCGCGGTGGACATAAACTAGCTAGGAGAAGAAACCCCGACAAACAAATCAACAATGAGTAAGTGTATTGACAACAAAATACCACAAGGGAGTATAAATCTCCCTACTGGTTCCGATCGGGTGAAGGCCCCGGTGGCCAGCGCCGGCTCCGTGGATTTTTGGAGGGAGCCAAATACACGAAAAAAGTCTCTGTGAGGAGTTACTTGGACGAAGGCTGGATGTATCGGAGGAACGGGACCTAGCTTCCAGGATTGATGTGGGATTTTTCAAGTTCAAAGTGAACGAAAACATGAAGCAGATGAAAAGCTACATCGCAAGCTGGAGAGCGAAGCACTCACGGTCCTTGACAAGGTGCAGGACAGTGTACGTCACACGGACCCCTGGATAGCAGACTTCGAAACTCGTCTTGCCCAAGAAATGGGCAAGATGATTTTCGAAGGGAAAGTCCGAGAGATGAAGCGCTCCGCAAGAAAGACAGCTGCCAAAAGCACGGGGACTCAGCCGGTAGCAGATACCAGGAAAACTCCTACCTTCACCCAAGGGAAGAGGCCAAGAGACCCAGCCGACAGTCCACCGGAGACGAGCGCATGGAAACCTGCGCAAAGAAGATAAGGACTCGGGCGCAAAGGTTCACCCCTGTAGCCTCAAGTTCATTGAAGGAGACAAAGCCGGCTGAGAAGCCAAATACTAAGAAAGAAACGACACCGGAACGAGCAAGACCCGAGCTTATTAGACCTGCAGACGGGAAGAGGGTGATTGGAGGAATGTAGAGTGAGGTATCGGGTTGTACAGTGAAGGGTTTTCAGCGGCGACTCTCTATAAGTCAGCGTGAAGAGTCCGGTCGCTGAGAATGTATCTGTTCGTTCGTGGGATTTTTTTTCTCGTAATGCTTAAAACAGCCTATTGAAGTGATGCCATACGTAGAAAAACATTGCTACGACTGGTTTTGGGTGCAGCCAGAAAACCTTGGGGTGAAAGTCAAGGTATTGCGTCAGACGCGG
This sequence comes from Neuroterus valhalla, assembly GCA_011762715.2. Classification (NCBI taxonomy): domain Eukaryota; kingdom Metazoa; phylum Arthropoda; class Insecta; order Hymenoptera; family Cynipidae; genus Neuroterus; species Neuroterus valhalla. The sequence continues at coordinate 690,515 of WSXT02000017.1, forward strand.
GACAAAGGAATCCTGATCAAAGTCGGAAGTGAAGCGGATGGCAGGGACAAACTGTCCTCTGCCGTCAAGGAAGTGGTTGGCAACAAGGGGGGCGAACGAAAACTCGTTTCCCGAGTTGATATCGAGATCCTTGATTTGGAACCATTGACGGAGAAGGGAAAGGTGGAAGAGGCCCTGAAAAATTACTTCGGTAAATCAGGGCCAATGAAATATAAGGTGAGCCTTACGAAGAACGCCTCTAGGGGAAACCTGGAGGCCTTCGTTGAAATCAACGAGGAGAGCGCTGCAAGGCTACTGCAGACAAGACACCTTAAAGTTGGGTGGGTGTCCTGTCGCGTAAGGAAGAAGGAGACAGCAACCAGGTGCTACCGCTACCAAGGCTACGGCTTCATACCAGCGGCCTGCAACGGAAGGACTGCTGTTGGAAATGTGGCAAAGAGGGACAAAGATCTGCTGAGTGCACGATTGCTCCGCACTGTTACCTCTGCGCCGCGAAGATGGATAGTTTCCAAAAAGACCAATTCCCAGAAACTGCGAGGTGCAGTGTGTTCCGGGAAGGGATTAAAGCGCGAAAGCTAATGGAACGTTCAAAATGCAGCCGAGAAGACGATGGTGGTTTTTTACTAGGTAGTAGATGTAAACAACGTCTCTGCATCTCCATAACCATCAGTAGCCACATACTTCCCAGAAGTGCGGACCCTTCTCGGTGTCTGTTCGCAAATTTTCCCACCATCCCACAAAAAAAAAAAATTTCTACTCTAGATATTTTTTAAGAAGTGTATTCCGATTTTTCATTTACCAAGATTGCTCTCATTATCCGTAAGAAACCACTTCTCCCACACTGGTAATGCAATACTCTGTCCATGACGGCTCAGTCTATCTTTATAATGAACTTCGACTGGATCGTCTATCCAATATGGTATAAAATGTTGTGTTTCAGGATCTGACCATGTAAGAAAAATATAATCATTGAGTGTTTCTAGACTCAAAAAGATAATTTATTCCTATTTCTGATTCTTCTCAATTTTCCTTTATTGTTCCAATAATAATCTATGAATTTTTTGATAACCTTCAATGGTCTCAAAGCTTCCTTCTGGATAAACAATTCCTTTGTACATTATCCCATAAAGTACTCCATCACGGTGTATTTCAAATTGCAGGTCACACATCAATTCCGTAAGAAAGAATGGAGAGATTTATTTCCAATACATTTTTTCAAAAATTTGAAAACTATCGGTCGATATATGAGTAGGCAAAATACATGAATACAAGGACAGTCAACATCAAAGTGTTAATCTTGGCTTGCTTAGATCCAATCATCTTTTTGGTTTAAAATATTAATTGTACATACAATTATTCTCCCTAGAACATTCGTTTATCTTCCCATTGGTAATGTAGCTTTTTTTACTGTGAATCATCTGGTTCTAATTAAGGATATAAATGTTTTGTTGGGATTGCAACCAAGTTGATAGGAGATTCAAATAATGATTTTCGAATAAAACTATTCGCTCCTAGTTTAATTTGATCTGAAAATCTGTTATGTAGGTAATGTAAACTTATATAATTTTTGTTCAAGATTCAACGGCTTCATCAGGAACCCATGAATTTTGTTGCAAATTCTTCTTTTTTCAAGAAAAAGGTTTTTTTTGGTTCAGGATTCTATTGTTGGAAAATTCACCTATTTTTGTTGAATTTAACTTTTTCATATTTTAATTTTCAATTTTGCATGTTCGGTATAAGCGGACTTTTGAGTTATCCAGAGCGGTGCTAAGACATGGATGCATGAATATCGGTGTTTGAGAACTGCGTAGCCAAATTTCAACACCCCTCCTCAACGATATTTGCAGGTTTACAGATTAAATAACCCACACTTATAAAGCATGGCCTTAGGCTTATTTCCATCTAGCACTTTCATCAACAAGTCCGCTGGCATCTGGTTCATTGGACAGTATCTATATTTCACATTCCCTGTCCTTTTAAATTCTTGACCTAATGGTAGCTTATATCGATATGCTTTGTCCGGTGACTGAGTTGATACAAATATCCGCTATTTGATATTCTGCAGATTCATCTTCGGCCCAGTTTGGATCGGCATAACCAATCAGCCCTTTCACTATAAGTAGTCCTCCAGGCTTTAGTTCCATTTGCTTGATTCCTTTAAGATAACGAGCGATTCTTTTTGCCTCTGATCAGTCAGTCACTGAGGGTCGCGTATAATGTTGATTCAGATAAATTAGGCTTGCTGCGATATCGGATCGAGTGTTGATAGTCCCATTTAATTGCCCCGATAAGCATTTGATACCTCTCGCTTACTTCCATTAGGGTTCCAGAATCCCTTGACTTCATGTATCCTGGATCTAAAGGAATAAGAAAATGTTTTGCATCTTGTAATCCAACGCTCTCAAAAGCCTTCTCTATATATGTTAGGTGGGAAATACAATAATAACTCTGCTTCTCTCTCACTTGAATCTACAAGTTCTATACCTTCGCCGCTTGTTCGAGACCTCAAATACTCTCCTTCAATTTGCAAACCATATTTCTTTTCCCTGGAATCGAGTATAATTCTAGCTGCTTCATGAGTGTATTTTCCTCCACTTTCTCATTTAGAAACGCTGTCTCCATATGACAGTGTTTGACGATCATTTTTTTTTTTCGACCAGCGATTGGCAGGAAAGTCCTAAATGGTGTCTGCCGAACCATTGGTGCGAAATCTGATCATAATCGACTCTGAACTTTTGGGAAAAACGTCGAGTGACGCTTTTTCTCAACTCTCCCCATCAGCGCTGATTAGAGTTCGGTTCCTGGTTCTGGGTTTTACTTCTGCGCTGGTCGCTAGTCTCAAAGTTCCCATGTATCTATCAGATGGTGCACCTTCGTTTGATCTTTCAGAACGTTGATACTCTGATTCATGCATCTGGTTCTGTTGCTTCTGCTCCTCTTGATCCTGATGATCCTCGCTTCTTGAACCTGTTGATCCTGCCTCGTATTCTCCCATATCAGGAACTGATTCTTGATCACTGCTCCCTGCTGATTCTCCATTGTTTCTCCACAAGCACAAGCAAACTGCAAGACATTTTCTTGATTCTGATCCCTGTAAATTTAAAGTACCAACTCACACTCAATTCTAACTGACACTTTAAACTTCAGTTGTTCACCTAATCTGTCATGCACGCTCCGCGCTGACTCTGGAACACCCACTCTAGGCAACCAACTCTGGGCTCATAACCTGTTGGTTATATATTCAAGTGGTAATAACTTGTGAATTTTATGTGTGCTGAAAGAACTTTACTGTAGTATCATTATTTAGAGTCATTAGAGTCGTATTTAGGTACAAAGCCGTAAAAGGGGAACCCTGGATCACGGAATGAAGAAAAACATATAGAAATCAGACGGCACCAAATCAGAAGGTATCTTGGTATATTTTACTTACCAACATATTTGACGGACATCATCGAGACGAAGAGCAGAGTAAAAACAAAAATCTTCATTTGCCTGAATACCGATGAACAATTTGCAATGATTTTTGATAAAAACTGATGGTGTTTCGATTCCTTGCCACTTGTATATACACTAGCCCTTATCATGTTATTGACTATAATCATTCTCACCATTCAGGCATAAGCACGATTTTGGAGCATTGGAGCGTTGCGTGATAACAATCTAAAGTACCGCGACATTGAACGTGAATTTAGTTGAAACTAGTTTCGGCGTATTGAAACCCGAAAATGGGTAGGGAAATTCTCAGATCTAGTGAATTCACAGGACGATTACATGTTTGCCAGAAGATGAATCTGGCTATTTATGGGGGAAATAACTTATTTCTTTCTATAAATAGGAGACTCGAAAGGAAATTTAGTTGTTCCTTCAAAATCAAGGTTTTCGAGACTCCACAGGTACAGAAAGCATCATTCGATTCCCCTGGAAAATGGATTTACGGAGAAAAAGGATACGCTTATCAATCTTCAAATGGTCACTGAAAAAAGATTGATTTTCAACAATGCATTGAATATTTGAAATTTCAATCAGAAAAAGATGTTTATTGAAATCCAAATAGGATTGTTGTATTTTCAATTTAGAAAGATCAATTTTCCCATCAATACCTGAAAAATTGAATTCCCATCTAAGAGAGTTAATTTGCAAGCGAAAAAAGACGAACAAAAATTTTGAAATTTTTAGTGTTCCAGAAATATGCGCACATTTAGAATTATCAGTATTTATAGTCCTCGGAGCATTTTGTGAGTTTAAACTCTACGGATAATTACACAGCATGATTTACAATAGATAGGCCATTTGATTGTATTTGTTCACGTTACTCAATGTTTATCCTCGTTCTATTTGTTATAGTTCTATCGCAATCTGAATGAAATGTACACAAATTGAAAACATTGTCAAACTTCGGAAAGGACCACCATCAGAGTATCTAAAAAATTTAAATTATGACTTTCCTACCATGAGAGACGAATTTCGGATCCAAGAAAACTAATGTTTCCGTAAAAGGTTGAATTTTGGACAAAAAATATGACTCCAACAAAATATTTTGATTAAAAAATCACACATGAAATAATCACATTATCAGCTCAAGATATTACTTCAGATAAAGAATTTGACAAGTCGTTCTAACCAAAAAATGTGAGTTGAATTGAAAACAGATCTCCTCGTATTCTTCCCGAATCACAGTAGTGTGAGCCCGAACCAAGAAGTGAAATTCCCACTTCTTGATTCAACAAGTATAAGAGGCAGCATATATCCTTCCCCTCTTGGGATTAGAGTGTCTATTCAAAAATGAGTTCCAGTGCTTAATTGATAGTTAGGATATCCAGGTACTATGTAGAAGCTTTAAGTAGATCCAAACTCCTTATCTATGAAGCGGGTGAAGGAGGTAAAGCAATCCCTTGGAATCTGATAAAAAACCATTTGCCCAGTCCACATCGAATCAGCAAGGTTGCTTTCTGATTTCAAGGGGCTAACGCATAAAATAATTCAGGACCTTTCTGGTTGTTAGGATTGAAGGTTATTCCAAAAATGACAGATAAAAGACTCTATCACAAGATGGTTCAGCCTTGAAGCTCCTGACCTAATCATCAGTGGTCCGTTAGGTCATTTCATCCCTTCTACAAGAGAACCAAAGAAAATATCATTTCTGGCGAGTTTTTGCAGATGATTGGGAAATGAACCATCACCGACATAGACAGGGAGTTTAAAGAGCTTGCAGACCTCTTCATTTAACATTAAGGATGGGAAGTGTATTTCCTTTCCTTCTTGGATGAAGGCAACTTTTTGAAAATCAGTTTCAGTGCTGAATAAATATTTAGCGTATCTAAGTACTATGGGGAATCCTCAAGCAGACCTAAACTTCTTATCCATGAAGCATGCGAAGGAGGTAAAGCGATCCCTTGGAATCTGATGAAAAACCATGTGCCTAGTCCACATCGAATCAGCAAGGTAGCTTTTTGATTTCAAGGGGCTAACACATAAAATAATTCAGGACGTTTCTGGTTGTTAGGATTAAAGGTTATTCCAAGAATGGCAGTTAAGAGACTCTATCACAAGATGGTTCAGCCTTGCAGCTCCTGACCTAATCATCAGTGTTCTGTTAGGTCGTTTCATCCCTTCTACAAGAGAACCGAAGAAAATATCATTTCCGGAGAGTTTTTGCAGACGATTGGGGAATGAACCACCACCGACATAGGCACGGAGTTTAAAGAGCTTGCAGACCTCTTCATTTAACATTAAGGATGGTAAGTGTATTTCCTTTCCTTCTTAGATAAAGGCAACTTTTTGAAAATCAGTTCCAGTGCTGAATAAATAGTTAGCATATCTGGGTACTATGGGGAATCTTCAAGCAGAACCGAACTTCTTATCTATGGAGCGGGCGAAGGAGGTGAAGCAATCCCTGGGAGAAATATAAAGACAAGTAAAAGTGAGGTGGAAATTGCGGAATTGCGTCTAGGAGCCCTAAAAATTTCCTCCTATGTCATCATGACGAGCAAGGGCTTCGTATCGGCTGTAAGCGCAAATAGCATTTACATCGCTCTTATCGCAAAAATCGTTGAAACAACAAACGCCAAGATCGTTTGAACGACGAAGGCAAGGTCGTCAGACAACAAACGCAAATTTCGTACACATGTTTATCGCAAATATTGTTCACATACCGAACGCAGGGATGATCCATCATATTGGGTATTCTACCTCGTAGACACTTCATACAGATTATAACGAACAAACAGCAGATGGCAGTAAATTCCCTTGCATGATGGATTTTTATTGGATTTTTTTTCTTTGTCACTTATTAACAGTCTGTTGGGATAGAGATAAGTTTTCCTCCACAATCGTTGGATCCTAGTATATCTTCATCAGTGGAATCATTTGTTACAATGAATTATATCGGAAGAAGGTTCTTTCGAAGAAAACAATCTTTTTATTAGGATCATAAACATGTTCCTTAAATAAACGAATTCATGTTGAAATAAAAACAAAGAAGCGTTGTTGATCGTGTACGGATGAACACATTGCGGTGATGACACATTCCACTCCCTTTAGTAACTTTCCACCGGGTGCTGGAAATCACGTGTATACATGCACCACCGGGTCCCCTCATATATTCCAACATAAATTCCCTTGCGTTCTAATTTATCACCATCACGTATTTTTACTCCAACTCGTTTACCTCTGATCACAGCTGAAATGATGGAAATTTTAGTTAAATTGTTAGTTGATTTGTTAACTCATGAAATAGTGATAATTTTCTACTCTAAGTGCTTTTAGTCAGCAATTGGGTAATGTTACACGGTGATGCCATAACCTTCTCTTTCAGAGAGATTCAATAGTCTGAATTGATGTGATATAAATTAAAATAATAAACCTTGGACGCTGATGGCCTCAAAGAACACTTTGTCTTTACAATATTTGTTCTTCAAAGTCGTCCTCCTTGAATCTTGCGTTGTTCAGCGAAAAATTAGGAACTAAGATTTTTTAAAAGCATTTTCGAATATCAAACCAAGAACTTAGTGTGAAATACCGAATCCGCCATATTCATTCAGTTGAGACCAGTTTGGTCCGTCAGGTTTTGCAAGACGATATCCAGCACGTCTGAGTATATCTTCAGGAAAAGGTTGTCCTGGTCCATAAACAAATTTTATTTTGAAATCTCCCGCTTCATCTGCTCGTGGAAGAAAAATATAGTTACTGAATATTTTGGAAATTTCAAAATAAGGCAATTTGATTTCAAATTTTATCCCCCAACTGAAAATATTTTTTATAAATGAGAGAATATTTTTGAAATCACTTCTAAGTTGTCAAGCTTTTCTCCTTGTTCTCATATATTTCTTTTTTCTATTTAATACCAATTTTTGAATTACCGTATTCAACTTCATAGGTTCCTTTGGGATAAATTATGTAATTATTTATGACGCCGTATTCTACTCCATGACGCATGTACTTCTCGGGCTCTTTCGCTGTCGCTGTAAGAAGAAATATAGGTATTCGTTATTATGAAATTTCTTCAAAGATCTAAGATATATTTTTCCAAAATACAAGTACCCTCTATGTGCAATCGCAAATACGATAGAAGTCATAATGTGAATCTTGTTCTATCAATATTTTGTTAGTATTTAGCAGGGATTCCTCTTTATGGCTCAATTATTCCAAAAATTGACTGAAACGTTTGTTGTTCGTTATTAGAACAATCCACATGGTAAAAATTTAAAAATGCTCTCAGAAATGTATCTCCTCATTAGAAGAAAAGATTTGTTCTGCTTGAGGATCAATTATACAACCTTTCTCTCCTTCGAAAATTCACAAATTTAGCGTATGTGTCAGGTAAAAGAAAAACTATTTTGCACTAGTCGTAAGTGAGGGAGTCCTTGATCACGAGATGAAGTGAAACAGATTATGATTGGACATTACATAAGTGGTAGGTAGCTCGATACATTCTACTCACCAAAGGAACTGAGTAACGCCATGAAAATGACGAGCAGAGTACAAAGAAAAATCTTCATTTTGTTGGATACAGAGAACTTATGCGAACAGAATTCCCCGAGCGGTGACGTATGAGATTTTGAATATTCTTACTCGTTTTTATACCAGCCGTTATCTCATTATGACCGAGAATGATTTTTCACATTTTGGTGTTGGGACGAAGTTCAAGCAATAAAGCGTTGCGTAGAAAAAATTGTTTTCGCCGTTACAATACATATAGAATTAGTATAACTAGTTTCAGCTGATAAAAATTCGGAAACAGGGTGAACGTTCTTCGAATACATCATCATCAGCAGCCTTGTCATTCGTTAGTTTCTTAATTACGGGAACGATAGCTTTCATACAAATTCTTCTTCCGCCACTTACATCGACATAATCTAACATTATCTTGTTTGTGTCGTGGTTGTTTTTTCCATGATTCCACCTTCATACAGCTTTTTTAAAAAATTACTTATTGTTGTATAATCTCGCAGGTTTGTCGAGTAGATATTCTTCTACCAAAAAACATCATTGTACATAAGAACATCATTTTTAACAAAATCTCCAAGTTTCCAGATGAGAAAAATCAGTTTTCAAATATTCTCAGCCTTTCCATCAGTATCAGCAAAAACCTTGAAGCTTTCAACACAAAATGGAATATTTAAATTTTCAGGAAGAGAAATAAATTTTACACGAAGAATAACTGGACTTTGGTTCTTATTCAATTCAAATAAAAATTGAAGGAATCTATCGTTTAATTTATCAGTGAGGAAATCATTTATTCCATGTGTTTTGAGAATATGCTTTATTCAGAATTTTCAAATTCTCTTGTTCTTAGAGATTTCTGTGAGCTTAACCTTCGTGAGGAATTACGCAGCATGATTTGTATAAAATGAGCCTTCTTCTCATATCCATTTCCGCGTTGTGTAATGTATGTTCTTATTCAAACCTGAATCATATGAAGGCAATCATAAATGAAAGAAACAGATAAATTGAAAAGATCCAAAATCTTTCAAAAGAAGGGAGGTACTAGTGTCCAAAACATTTCAAAATTAAAAAGTGGAAATTTGAGCGATCCATTTAAGAGATATTATTTCGGTTTCTCACATCTTTCTAACACACAAGATCATTTTAACAAAGAATTTGAATTTTGAACTGCAGTATTAAACTCATTAAAAAATCAATACATTCTTCGAGAAACATATAAACCTCCGCAAAAACCATCAGTTTTGCAGGAAAAATGAAATAGTCACATTTTAAGCTTGAATGATTATCTCGGGAAGAACAATTTCAGAGAAGAATCAAGGCGCCTGAAGTTGAACAATTATTGATATTAGAAGTCCGGCGTAATAGAATTTTATTTTTTACTTGCCTATTCTTATGCCAAACATTGGGAACCGGATATTTCATAATTAATTATTAAATTCTGTCAACTTCAGAATAATCTAATATTGATAGTTTCAGTATTCGAGGATTTTTTGCAGATGGCACAATTTGTTTGACAAATTTATCAGTGATTGAACCACTTATACTACATCTAGGTAAAGCACGATCTCGTTCAAAATTTTATTTCGGCCTTCTGAAATTACAAGGCATGAAAACAATGCGTCATCATACAATTCATTTCTCAAATTTTAAGTTCTTGAAGAATTTTTAATTCCACATTCAAGTCTGTGCAGCAGACGGA
>WSXT02000017.1:700257-719333 GCA_011762715.2 Neuroterus valhalla
CGAAAATTCCATTTTTGATCGCACAAAAAATAATGAAAAATAATCTTTGAACTTGATAACTTTCGAAAGAATGATCAAATTCGATCGTGCTTCGACACACATTTTGAGGGACCAAAAATACAAGTCGAGTCCGTTAACTACCTGTTTTGGATCAATAATAGAAGAGGGGGAGCATTTTGAAAATTTTTTTGGATTTTTTTTTTCCAAGATGTGAGAGTAATGGGAATGTGTTCCTTAAGGCCATTAGAGCCTTGAATAAACTAAATATAAAAAAAAATTTCATCAAAAATATTTAAAAAATCAATAACCTTTATATAAGTAGAGGTCTTCAGCAGTTTTGCAAAATTTGCATATCTGTGTATGCATTACATGCATTGTAAACAGAATCAAGCACATATGAAACCGAGCGCGTTGCGCGAGGTAAATACATTATCGAGCACGAAGCGCGAGAATCGAATGACGCGCGCCCTAGGCGCGCTCAAACTTGCGAGCGAAGCTAGCCGCGCGCAAAGCACGCTATGAGAATGTGCCCGCGCATAATCCTCTTTGTTGAGAATTTCAATTTCAAGGTTGAAAATTTAACCATTTCTTCGAGAATTTCACTCAAGTCTATATTTGTGCGTTGAAAATTCCGTTCCCGTTTCCTTGTATGTTTCAATACTCAACTAGGGTTGTTCATTATAGGGGTAAAAAGCTTTGGAATCGTTATCGTAATTTATAAACTGAGTTTTAGTGATCATCTTCAGAACAATCATCAAGATTATCATCAAAAGAACTTAGTCTGTTATCAGGATATCGATCTAGCATTATTTCGAAAGCAAATTTTCCTCATGATTCACTGTAGCACTGAAGAAGTAACTTCTTTGAGCCTCAAAAGAGAAGAGGAATGAAGTAAAGAAGCTTCTCCCAGAAACGAGGGTGACTGATCATTTCGCAACGTTAGGGATCTATTCCTGAGGATTATGCGAACGCATACGTCTATCCATCGTTCTTAGGAAGCGAGGGCTCGAAGGTTTTATGAGATATGAAAATGAGGACGGCCGGTAATAAAAGTGATGTAGGGGGCTTCTCAGAGTCGTTCCTGAAGGCGCCACGAGTCACTCGTCAGGTTTATGCTGAGACGTCCATCATTTCTGCTGACAGGTTTCATTGCCTCCTGGCGGAGATCCGCTCCGATTCCACGCTTCCATGACTCTCTACGTCCGTCTCTCCCACATATTATATTTCTTTTCTTCTCTTTCCTTTTTTGCATTTGCACACCTAATCTCTTGTTCCTCTGTCCCCGTGAACGGTATTTCTTTATGGTTTATCGAAGTTTGTGACACCTTCCCGAATAGGTAAAGCGTAGGGACGATTGTTTATTATTATTATTGTTATACCAATAAGCCAAACTCCTTGCGCGGTGAGCGTAACTCGTCTTGTTCCGGCCCCGTTGTACTACTGGAGGATGAGGGATTAAGAGGTAATGATTTGGAAGTGTAATTGATATGGGGGATCCCGAGCAAGGGATGTGTATGAGAAGGAGGCAGGGATAGGTATTAGATCAGTCTTAGAATTCCTTGCGTGTTTTTTGCGAAAAGAAAAAACACACACTCGTCCTGTGCAACATCGCTCTAACACGGGTCGCTTCCTGATCTCTCTAGCAAACACCCTGCACAAAGAGTTTCGCAAAGTCATTGGAATAATCCACTAAGCGATATCCTCATACGGGCCAATCAGTATCCAAAATCGTTCGTTCCAGACTTCACACTTTTTCTTAGATACTATTGCCCCCCAAACATCCCTTTCCTGGCATATATCTCTTGCTCCTTCCACATCCATGCAACTTTTCATACAAGTGTTTGTGTTTCTACGGCTTTTTATGCTTCTCCTCTTTAGGGTCTCATTCACACATTCCATCCATTTTTTCTTTGGTCTTCCTCTGGGTACGCTATCATTCACCCTACCTAGATACACTTGCTTGGTTAATCGTTCTTCATCCATTCTCTCAACGTGGCCGAACCATCTCAGCAAATTTCTTTCACTCTTGTCAACCAGCATTTCTTCTACACCACATTCTTTGAGAACTAATTCATTATTCACTTCGTCCTTTAGCGTTTTACCGCACATATTACGCGGGAATCGCATCTCGATCGGGTTGAGTTTACTCTTGCCCTTCCCTTGATACGCCCAGGTCTCACTACCGTACAGGACGGTTGGTGCTGGCGCAGAATTATATATCGCAATGTAGCTCTATTTGTTACATTTTCCTTAAAGTTATATTTCGTACTCTGCCGACAATCTTCCTCCCCTCATTCATATTTCTTGAAATTTCTGCATCTATCCTCGAAATAATGTCATCGATACCGATTCTGCTTCCGCCACCTACATCAGAATTGTCTAATGTATTCGCGGCTGTGTCACTGTTGTTATGCTCCGTGGCTTCACCTTCATACAGCTTCTTGAAAGAATCCCGCATACAATCTTTCACCTTGTTAGAATCTTATACCATTTCACCGTCAGCATTCCTAATTCCGACTTATTGTAATCTTTACTGTAATATCAAACAAGCACCCCAAACTCTGGATTCGGATTTCCAGATAAGATTTCTAAATCAAAAATCTAGGTATAATCCCTCACTGAAAAACCGATATGGCTGTCCCAGCTAAACCTTTTTTAGCTGTAACGGTATCAGGATGTTGCCCCATTCTCTTTTGCGTGACAGGTGAATTTTATAGGTGTCCGACCCAAACTCGGTTTGGCGTTTGGAAGCAACTTCGTTGTGTCGTTGTCGTGAAAAGTGGCTGTTTACGATCTCTCCATTTTGTTGTATCCTTCGGAATATGGATGAGTGGGTAAAAATAAAATTGATAGATTGACAACTGGAAGAATTTCAGCATGTATTTGAAGGTAAATCTACCAAATTACATGTGCTTGCTCAAATTGTCAGAAGAGTTTAACCTCTGAAATTTCATAACTTGTCACCAGCTAAGCTTGGTTTAGGTCTCCTGCCAATACCGATATTGTGCGACGCGAAAACCAAATTATAGGGCGTAGGACCAAAAAATCTAGGGCGCCGCGCTAAAATATACTGATCATCTCAATGATCATCTCAATATTTGGCTTTATATTTTGTGATCATACTTCTGTTGCTCCCAATCAGCTCAATCGTGTTTGCTTATAATTCCATCGGATGTGTCTCCTCCTTGAATAGTTAGACCATGAAAGTGATAGTTGAGTTTGAATTGAAAGGATCATCTCAATCAATGGATTTAAAAAATTTTGATGAGATCCCTTATTTCATAATGCAAGTCATCCATTGATGTTAATCTATGATTCCCAATCGATGAGTTCGCATTTCCTTACCACATCTTCAATATCGATGTATAGCTCCAACTCTTGCTTTATGGTTCCACCAAGTTTTTGACACCTCTCAAGAATGTGGAACTGGCAAGTGATTGTATGATGTTACTTGGGATGATCATCCCAATCTTTGGCTTCATATTTCGTGGTCATGCTTATGATGTTCAAAATCAGCTCAACTGCGATTTCGTATAATTCCGTCGGGTGTGTATCCTTCTTGAATAGTTTGAACATGCAAATGACTTTCCAGCAAAACTGAATACGAATACCCTCATTGATGCATTATCAATTCTTCATTAGATGTCCGATTCGAATCTGCGGCTCGAATTTTCTTTCTAGGGTTCCAGCAAGTCTGTGACAACTCCCAAATGTTTAAACTGACATGTGATTGATTGATGTAGCTTTCAATAATCATCCCAATCGCTGGATTCGCATTTCCTCACTATACCTTCAATATCGATGTCTACCTTAACCTCTTTTCTTATGGTTCCACCAAGTTTGTGAACCTTCCCAAATAGTTCAAGCGTGGGAATTATGGTGTAATGTAATATGGAACAAGCCCCCTAATCTATGAATTCGAAATTCCACATAAGACTCCTAAATCCAATATCTAGCTCCAGCCCCTGTTTTGTGGTCCCACTTAGTTTGTGATACCTTTCGGAGAGTTAGATCAAACAAGTGATGGTTGAATCAGAATTGAAATTATCATCTCAATCATTGGATTCAAGGAGTTTGATGAGACCAATACTTCCACCATGCAAGTGATCAATGGATATTAGTTACAATGATAACCCTTATTGATGTATTCGCCTTCCGTACCGTACCTTCAATATCGATGTCTAGCTCAAACCATTTTCTTATGTTTCCACTAAGTTTGTGACACCTTCCCAAATAGTTCAAACGTGGCAATGATAGTTTAATGTAGCATAAAACAAGCACCCCAATCTCTGATTTCGGATATCCAGATGGGACTCCTAAATCCAATCCCTAGCTCTAACCCTTTTTTTTGGTCCCTCTTGGTTTGTAATACATTACAAAGAGTTAAGCCATGCGAGTGATAGTTGAATCAGAATTGAAATGATCATCACAATCATTGGATTCAAAATTTTTGATTAGACCCATGATTCCACTATGCAAGTGATCAACTGATGTTAGTTACAATGATCACCCTAATCGATGCATTCGCATTCCCTTACCATGCCTTCAATATCGATGCCTAGCTCAAACTCTTTTTTTTTTGGTTTCACCAAATTTGTGACACCTCTCAAGAATGTGAAACTGGCAAGTGATTGTTCGATGTCAATTGGAATGATTCCCAATGCTTTGGATTCGTATTTCGTGATTATGCCTGTGATATTCCTAATCAGCCTAACTGTTGTTTCTTATGATTTCATCTGGTGTGTAACCTCCTTGAATAGTTCAAACATGAAAGTGAATGTTGAAATAGACAAGTGATTCTTTCATGTAAATTGCAATGATCATCCCAATCGATGGATTCGCATTTTCTGAATCCATCGTATTCCAATATTCAGTTCAAGCCCCTCTTTTATGGTATTCCTGAGTTTTCAATACCTTCCAGAGAGTCAAACCATGCAAGTGATAGTTGAATGTGAACTGGAATTATCAACGCAATCGTTGGATTTGAATGTTTTGAGCAGACCCCTAAATACACTAACCTGCGGATTTGTATTCCTCTGTGGTCCCACTAGGTTTGTGACACTTTTTTGGATAGTTAGAGCATGGGAGTGATTTTTTAGTATAGCTTTGAATATAGTATGTTAGAATGATCATACTTATCGTTTGATGCGGATTTCGTGACCAGACCGATAATCTCTTCATCTGGCTCATCTGCAATTCTCTATGGTTCTACCGGATTCGTGGCTCTCCCCGAAAAGTCAAATCATTCGGATGATTGATTTTTCTCACAACACCACTACTGTAACTCCATTTATACATGCCTGTAGAGCGAGGCGAAATGTCGATTTCCAACCCTAGGGTTGAAATTTCTATTTTTTCGACCCTAGGGGCTAAGAAAAAGTTTAAAACCTATAGGTTGGCTCCGTATTATTCGATTTCCAACCCTAGGGTTGAAATTTCTAGTTTTCCAACCCTAGGGGCTGAGAAAAAGTTTAAAACCTATAGGTTGTCTCCTTATTATTGGATTTCCAACCCTAGGGTTGAAATTTCTAGTTTTTCAACCCTAAGGTCTGAAAAAAAGTTTTGTACCTATAGGTTTACTCCTCATCATTGCATAGGCGTATTTCTCACACTCACTCCCCATGCATGTATAAGTGATATTTCAGTGGTGGTGTTGTAGAAAACGATATGCATTACAGAGGGAAAAACCGAGCTCTCGCACCTCGTGCGATTGCAGCCTTACTTCGCTCGGGCAGCCACCTAGCACTCTGTTGCAAACGTTTGGTTTCACCCCTTTGAATGCAACATACTATCTCCTCAAAATACTCCTGAATGATTTCCAATAAGAACTATGAGAGCTAATTCTTCATTCACCAGAGAAGTAGTTTTTAACGTAATATTTCGATTCTCCACCATCTTGAGAAAGGATAATTTTTTACAGAGAGGAACAAATCTCCAACAAAAATTCAGAGTTTCAATCAGATAGATGATATTTTGAGCGAGAAGGTTAATTTTCTACCAGAGAAGCGAATTTTCGAATGAATGATAAAAAATATGCGTTCATCCAATTTCTCGTTCAGACATCATCATCCCGTAGAAAAGTCAATTCGGTTAGTAGAGATTCCATTTCTTAGTTCAGATTTGTATGTTTACTACGTGTTGATCTTGATGAGTAGACTCGACATACAATTGGAAAAATCACCTGAATTGCTGGACTTGAGTTTCCTCACCGAATCTCTAATTTCACTATTCAGCTGGACCGTCTCTCTTAGTTCCTACAAAGTGTGATCAGCCTTACTCTTCAGAGATAAGGTAGCATGTTGTAGTACTACATGTTGATTAGGTTCAAACTCATCAAAGAGTTCGAGAATGACAGTAAATGTTCAATATATTTCAGAGTGATGAGATAAATCCCTGGGTTCTTGACTAATGAATCAACCTTTCGTGGCCTACACATTTTTTTGTACCAATGACTCAATCGTCCTGTTTTACCTCGAGCATTTTGAGTTTTTAAGGCTCGCGGGTCTGACAAATTTCGAATGAGACTAACATGTATAAGGGTTAGCTCCAGATCTTTCATTCCTTTATTTTGCCACAATGGCTTCCTTCAAAAAGTTTGCCATTGAGAGTAAATGTGCAATGAAATCCAAAATGATCAGTCTAATCATTTAAAGATTGAGTAGCAATACTACATGTTGATCCAGCTGCCAGATCTTCACTTCAACTATTCTACTGAAACGCATCTCTCGGAAATAAGTGTTACTGTTCAGTATAATTCAAAATGAGCAACCTTCAAGTTTTTTATTTCTGCTACTCTTCTGGATCGTGTATGCCACCAAATTTTTGGAAAATTCCTAAAAAGTTTAGGGACAAGAGAATATGTTCAAAATAATTTGAAATGATCAGCTCAATCCCTGGATATCTGAGTCATCAGGTAACCGTACACGGTTCAACAACTTAATCCTCTTTTTTTGCTTCAGTCTTTTAAATTTTTATGGTTCAAGAGTCAAAGAAGAAATTTGGGGAAGGGAGGGTTTACCCCCCCCCCCCCTGCGTGTGCCACGAGCCTGGATTCCTGAGTTATAAATAAAACTTTTGGGGCCCATACATTTTGAGCTACGAAAGACTCAATCGTCTTGTTTTTGCTAGAGCCTCCCAATTTTTCACTCAATCCACACTGTTCCAAAGTTTTTGTTCAATAGAGTAACTGATCATTATAATTCAAAATGCAAAGCCTTATCCTCCATAGATTGGATAGTAGGTGGTAGCATGGTGTAGAGTGGGAGTTCTACATGTTGATCCAAATTCCAGTTCTCTAACTCTAAGAACGGCTGAGTTATCTTTTCCAATTACGATCAAATTTGTAATAACTTCCTATCAAGTTTGGAATCAAAAATTATTGGTCAATATATTCATATATGGGCAACCCAATTCCTGGCTTCTCGGCCTACAAATCAACCTTCCAGGATTCACAAATCGCTAAGTTCCAACGACTCGATCGTCTCGTCATTGCTTGAGCTCTAAAAATTTTCAAGACTTGCAAGTATGCTGAATTTTTGAAGGAACTAACGCAAGAAAAGCCTCATTCTCGATTTCTAATGCTACTTTTTGATCAAACCGCATTCTTCAGGTACCACCAGGTTCATGATATCTTCCCAATAAGTTTGTGGATGAGAGAAACCATTCATCAATATGGGTGTACTAAATGTTGTGTACCGTCCTCTGATTCTACTCACGCCTGAGCCATCTTTCCCAGTTGCGACCAAGTTTGTGGTAACATCCCGAAAATTTCGGAATCAAAAATAAATGTTTAATATAATTAGAAATGATCAACCCAATATCTGGATTCTCGAACAATAATCAATCTTCAAGAATTGTAAGGTGTCAATGACTCAGTGGTCTTGTTATGGCTTTAGCCTCACAAATTTTCAAGATTTGCGAGTCTGACCAATTTTTTAGTGGACTTGCGCCATTGAAGCCTCATCCTGGATCTCTCACTCTATCATTAGACCAAACTGCATTATTTATGCACTACCAAGTTTGTATGAACTCCCTCTGAATTTCGGAACAGGATTCACAAAATGTTGGGTACCAGCAATTCAATCATCTTGTTCTGGTTTGAGACTCACAAATTTTCATGGCTTGCAAATTTAACAAATTTTTTAAGGCACTTCATCAAGCAAAGCTTAATTCTTCTTTTCTTATTCTACTATTCAACCAAACTACAGTTTTCAGGTACCATCAAATCCGTGACACCTTCTCAAAAAGTTCAGAAATGAGAGAAACCGATCAATTTATTTAAAAGAGATGATGGTGTCAAGTGGTTTGACTTGATGCTAGTTTATATTCCAGATCCTCAATTCTACAATCTCGCTTAACTGACTCTTTCAGCTATTATCATGTTTCTAACAACTTTTTACAAAGTTTGGTAATTAAAGTCACTAATCATTATAATTCCATTTGCTTAGCCTAATCCTTCACGGATTGGATAGAATGTTATAGCAAGATTTAAATTCTCCAGATTCCTGTTCTCAAATCGTGCGAACGACTAAGCCATCTTCCCTAGTTGCCAACAAGTATGTGCTAACTTTCCAAAATGTTTTCAATCAAAAACGAATGTTCAATATAATTTGATATGGTTAGCCTGATTTCTAGATTCTTGACGAATGTATCAACCTCAAAGGATTCCTAAGTTGTTGAGTTCTAGCAATTTATCCGTCTTGTTTCAGCTTGAGGCTAACAAATTTTCATGGCTTGCAAATTCAACAAGTTTTTTAAGAGACTTCTTCAAGCAAAGCCTTATTCTTGTTTTCTTATTCTACTATTCAACCAAACCACTTTCTTTGGGTACCACCAAATTCATGACACCATCCCAAAAAGTTCAGAAATGAGAGGAACTGTTCACTGAAATTCAAAGAGATCAGCCTTATATTCCAGAAATTGTCTTGCATGTGGTAGCATGGTCTGAAGTTGTTGGACTTGATGCTCGTTTATATTCCAGATCTCCAATTCCACAATCTTGCTAAACTGACCCTTTTAGCTATCATTCCTTTTGTAACAACTTCCCACAAGGTTTAGTAATTAAAGTAACTGATCACTATATTTCCAAATGCTTAGCCCGATGCTTCATAGATTGGATAGTATTTTATAGCAAGTGTAGAGTAAGAGTACTGAATATTGATCCAGATTCATTTTCTACAATTCTAAAAAAGACTGATCCATCTTCCCCCATTGCCACCAAGTTTGTGATAACTTCCTGAAATGTTTGCAATCAAAAATAAATGTTAAACATAATTTGATATGGTTAGACCAATTCATGGATTCTCGACCAATACATCAACCTTACAGGAATCACCAATTGTTGGGTACCAACAACTCAATCGTCTTATTTCGGCTTGAGCCTTACAAATTTACAAGGCTTGCGAGTCTGACAAATTTTTAATCGGACTCACACGAGCAAGGCTTAGCTTGAGGATTAAGCTCGCGATCTTGTACTTGGTGGATTCCGTGCCTGGAGGCCAACTCTATCTCGACAAACGCATTTGTAAATACGGCACGTACGGCTTTCAAACCTATCTGCATGACACGCAGGCAGGCCTGCACTTTCGAATTACGATCTCGCGCGGGTGTTTCGATAAATGCTAAACGCGAACACGTGAGCTTTCTCGTCCGGACACACTTTATAGCTCTACGAGGAACGGACCCCTTTCCTTTCTCTATATTCCTCCTTTTCTCCATTCTTGTCTCTGTCCTCTTACTACACATTCTCTTCTCAAAGTTTACTCCTTCTGCGAGATATTCTGCAGAAACTGACCCCGTAAGACTAGATAGAGGACAGAAAAAAGAAGAGGACTATCCTAGACAATCATAGGATAGAAGACAATCATGAAGGTCAATTATGTTCGAAATATTTTCATGAGGTTCTGAAGAATACTAAAGGATTTTGACGTTGATTTAGAAATTTCATTGTTTGTGGTTGATTTTAATGGACAACAAAGGATTCTGAAGACTCTGAACCAAACTGAATAATGGTGAAAGGGTTTCCACGGATGACAGAGGATTTTCGAGAATGCAAAGAGATTTGGAAAGATAACGAGATAATTATGAAAAGTCGCGGGCTTCTGAGTGATTGAGAAGAATCTCGAGAAATACGAGAATAATCCTCGAGATTCCAAGTATTCAAGAATCGTTGCCGTCTGTTACAGAGGATTCGGAATGATTTATGAGATACCGAAGGATTTTCAGAGGTTTAGAGGTTTAAGGATGATCTCTGTGGACTTCAAAGGATTTCAAGTAATGACAAGAGATTTTCTAGGAATTTCTAATTTACAAAAGGATTCAGGAAATTTAGATGAATTTTCAAAGATTCTAAGGACTCAGGAATGATATTCAGGAAGCATGGAGGATTTTAAGGGGTTTTAGAAGGACATAACAAATTTCAGAACATGACAAGGAATGAGCATTGCACTCTTAGACATTTCTAAGGCTTTCAGTGATCGAGGCATAATTTATGTAGGGATTTTTTGAGGACTTAGGAATGATTCTCGTAGATTACAAAAAATCTGATTCAAGTTGCGAAATTCTGAAGCAGTTTCAGGTATTTTGACATACAAGGTTCTAGAACCAACAAGGAATGACCCCTCCCCATTCACTTCTCTTCTTTTTTTCTTCTCTAAACTCTCGTCTTCTTGCCTTCTCTCCTGTTCTTATTCTCTTATTGTCATTTCCTTATAACTCTTCTCCTGCTATCTATATCTTTAACTACTCCCCTCCTTCTCTTCTTCTCTTGAATCTCTCCTCATCGTCTACTCTCCTCCTCTCATTCTCTTCTTATCTCTATCCTGCTTCTCTCCTTTTCTCTAGTCTTATTGTCGACTTCTCTCCTTCTTTCTTCACCTCCCTCCCCCCACTTCTCTTTTGAAACCCTACTCTTAACTCTCTTCTTCTCTCATGTTCCTTGCTTTCTGATTTTCTTTGCCTCTCCTTCTTTCTTCTTTCCTCTCCCTTACTTTGTTATTCTTTTGCCTCATCTCTTCTTCTCTCAACTTCCATTTTCTCTCCCTCTCCTTACTCAAATTCGAATATCACATGACGCATTTAAATTCTCATTACAAGAATCATTCTCCTATTCTCTTCCATACCATTTTTTTACCTTATGAATAAAGCCCAATAAAATCCGACTATTCCCCCTTAAAAATAATCTTTTTTTTTCTATCAAAAGGTCTCCTATTATATGTGTGAATTCAAATTATTTTCTTTTGGTGGAAAATTATCCCGATTAGTTGAAGATTCAACTCTTTTTTGAAAATGCGTTCCTATATGGTTTAAAATTAATTTTTTGTAATGAAAAGTCAGCTATTCAGGGAATAGTTAGAAGTTCATCATTTTCAGTTGAATGTTCAAAAATCTTATTGCAAATTTACATTATTTTTTTGTAAAAATTTCAAAATTCGTTGAGAACTTAACTATTTCGTTCTAAACTCAGACATTTTGTTAGAAAGTCAACTTCCTTGTTCGGAAATTCAACTTCTATGTTCAGAATCTGTCTTTTTCATTTGTCAGTCCTCTTTCCAAGATTGATCATTTTTCTCCATAGTATGAAAATTTCTCTGTCTCTTGAGAAAACAGACGTCATTTTAGTATAAAAAGTTGAAGGTTCAAATGGAAATCCATCTGTAATTAGTAACAGTTCAATATTATTGTTTTAAAACTGACCTTTTGATCAGAAATTCTAGAAAACCCCGTTCTCTATAGGAAAAATTGATCTATTGAACTGAAAATTTAACTGAGCCTTAACTGTTGATGATGGAAGTTTACAGTTTATAATTGCAAATACAACAATTCAGTAAAAATATTTTTATTTTGTTGCAATTTCGCCATTCCCCCGTAGGAAATGAATCTTCTGCATCAAAATTTAACCAGGCGAAGTGGGTCCAAAGCTCATTCCTTAGCCCCCACGACCAACTGATCTCTTTCTCCTCTTCTTTCCTTCCTCTTTTCTTCTCTTCTTCTCTGAGCTCTGCTTCTCTCAAATCCTTTCTTTTTTTAACTTTCTACTTACTTTTTTCTCTTCTTCTCTTCTTATCTCCTTATCACAACTTATTCTCATAACTCTCTCCTTCTCTACATCTATTCTCTCTTATTCCCGTCTTCTCTATACTCTTTTTGTCTCTATTCATCTTCTTTCACCCTCCTCTTAACTCCCTTCTTCTATTTTTCCATTCTTGTTCCATTTTCTCAACTCTCTTCCTCCCTTAACTTTCTTCTTCTCGTTTCCTCTACATCTCTTATTCTCCTCTTCCCTCCTTATCTCCTTTTCTCCTTCTATCACTATTCTTATCATATTCTCGTCACCGTCTTCTTATTTTCTTCCCTCCTCCTCCTAACACTCTTCTTTTCCCCTGAACCCTCGTCCTCCTCTCCTCATTCCTTCACTCCTCTTACGCTATTTCCTTGGATGTGAACACGCAATTTTTTGAACGATAAGAAGAACTATCACAAACTATTGAGGCTGTATAAGCTGTTCAAATTTGAGTAACACATGGAGCATTTGAATTTTAATAACCAGAACTTTCCTCTCGTTTTCCACCATATCTTCTTTTCTTACTGGATGAGTAGATCCTAATAAAATCCGACTATTCCCCTTTAAAAAATTATTCTCTTCTGTCAATTGAAGATTTTGAAGATTTTGTTGAAAATGCAATTATTCGTTGGAAACATTGGTATTTCGTCGGAAAGTGAACCGTTTTTTAATCAAAAGTTCTATCTATTAGTTCAGAATTAGCCTTTTACATTCAAAAATCTCTTTTTCCCGAATATTAGTTATCCTCTACGGCTTGAGAATCTTACTTTCTTCTTAAAATGAACTTCTTTTCGGCTAAGAAATCCGACAATCAAACTGAAATTTGAACTGCATTTGGTTACATATCAAAATTTTTGTTTGAAAAATTAAGTTTTCCACTAGATTACCAATGTCGTTGAAAATGTTTTTATTTTGATTCATTTTTGCTTTTTTCCTGTAGCAAGCGAATCTCTTCCATCGAAAATTCATCTGCTTGGTTGATAGTCCATTTCTTTATTTGCAGGAAATCAGTTTTCAGAACTTTGAAAACGAATGTTCTATCCTTTGCTGGAAAATTGATAGTCACTTTTGTTTGTCGATGTTATGGATGTTATCGATCTACTAGTCGACGAAGCTTCGTTTTATAGTGAGAGGGAAATTTTTTTATGTCATAATTTGTAGATTATATTCTATTGCCAACATCGTTTCATTCTTGGACATGTAGACGCATTTTTTATATTGGTTTTTAATAGTTTCATTTTGAAGGCACTCCTCCTTTGCTGTACTGCATGTCCAAGAGTGAGGTTATGTTTGATGCGCTCCTATAGTAAGATACTCTAACTAACATAAATGCGGGAGATTCTGAAAACTGCAATTGTCTGGAGTTGTTCGCTCAAGAAATTTGTGTCAGACCACTTGTTGACAGTACTTTTGTGTTTAACAATTTGCAACATCTCCTTGAAGATGCGTTTCTTATAGTAACACTCTTTACCTAGGATTTTCGCTTTCGTGAAATCAAATTTGTGGTCTTCATCGTGTGAATGTAGGAGTAAAGCAGTGCCGGCTCAGTATTTCAAATTTTTGTTTTCAAACTGAACTGGAAACGTATAGTGTCTAATGTTTTCCATTTCAAAATGAAGCTTATTGGTTCAAAAATCAGCTGTTTAGTCAAAAATTAATTTTTCCAAGGTAAGGGTCATGTTTTTGCTGGAACATTCGACTTCTGATTCGATAATCGAAATCTTCTGTCAATATTATCTCTTATGGTGTAAAATTACTACTTTTCATCACGTAAATTTATCCTCCTGTTGTTGTGAAACAGCACACTTTTTCATGAATTGTTATAAGCTTTCTTCAAAGAATAACTCGAACAAAAACACACAAAAAAACTTTGAATTAGAGATATGAATTTTCAAAACTTCAATTCTTCTCCGGCAGAAGAGAAGAAGAGAATAGTAGAAGAAAAGAAGGTAAGAAGAGAATGAGAAAAGAGAAGAATTGAGCTGAGAGGATGAGTGGAGAAGGGAAGAAGAGGAGGAAAGAATTGAAAGAAGGAGGAAAAAGAGAACCATAGAAGGAGAAGAAGAAGTATGCAAGAAAAAGAAAAAAAGGAGAAATGGGAAGAAGAAAAAACAAAGCGAAGGAGGAAAGAAAAGGAGAAGAGAAGATGAGATTTAGGGAGAGAAAAGGAGATGGTAAAGAGAAAAAGAGAAAGTTTAACGAACGATAGGAGGAAAGAGTTGAGAGAAGAAGAGAAGGAGAGAGAAAGTGAACATGAGAAAGAGAGATTAGGGCAGAATAGAAGAGGAAGAAAGAGGACTGAGAGAAGACAAGATAAAGATAAGAAGAAAAGAGTAAAAGAAGGAGAGAGTAAATAGAAGAAGAGGAGAACACGGTGAGGCAAGGGAAGTGTTAAAAGATGGAGAGATTACGAGAGTATGAGAGGAATAGAAGAAGAAAAGAAAGAAGGAAGAGAATAATAGAGAGAAGAGAGACGAAGATAAGAAGAGAGGTAGGAAAAGAAGAGAACGCAGGAAGAAGAAAAGAGTGAAGAAGAGAAGAGATTCAAGAGAATAAAAGTAGGAGAAGAAGGGAAGTGGAGTAGAAGAGAATAAGGGAAGAAGAGAGAGTTTATGAGAAGGAGGAAGACGATAGAAAGACGATGAGAGAAGAAAAAAGTGAATAGGAGAAGAGAAAGAAAAAAAACAAGAGAGAGGGAGAGAGATAGAAGAGATATTAGAGTAAGTAGAGATCATGGAACATATGATAAAAATGAAGCGTACAGGTGAGTGAAAGAGAGGAAGAATTCTGGAAGGATGAAAATGAAGTTAGGGAAAGGGAAGCGCGTACTTCCCCTGACATTTTTCAGTATCCTGCTTTTTCCCTCATTTGCGAGATCACACCGTACCATAAGTATTCATCACATCAAATTACGTTTCTACATGTTGGACATTCGGATCTTAACATGTATAACACATTATACATATTGTCTCAAGTTACGCTCTACTCCTCTTACATTCCTTACATTCACTTTTGCACCAATAAAAATCATCAAGCTCCCATTTGTTAATCATTACGTTAAAAAAATTGACATTTATGTCTTTATTGGAAGGGACGAAGAGAAGCAAGGAAATAGAAACGAATTGAAGGAAAGAAGGAGAGAAGAAGAGGAAAATAGGGTAAATGAAAGGAGAGAAGAAGAATTGCAGAGAAGAACACAAGGATATGAGAAGATTAGAGGAATGGAAAAGAGATTGAGGAAAGAAAGAGGAGGGGATAAGATGATTTAAAGAAGTAGAAAAAAAAGATTTAAAAAATAACACGAGAAGCAAAGGAAAGGAGAAGTTAAAAAAAGAGAAGTTAGGGAGAGGGTCAAGAGAAGAGGAGGATTGAGTTGAAAGGAGAATTGAACTAGAATAGAAATAGGAATAGAATGGAGAATAAAATAAGAGAAGGAGAGAAGGAAAAAAAGAAAGAACGAAAAAAGAGGAGAAGAGAAGGAGTGACGGAGAGAAGTAGATAAGCAGAGAAAAAGGAAAGAAGGCAAAGAAGAAGAAGATGGGAAGAAAACAAGGGGAGGAAGAGAGGAGCAAAGGAGAGAGTCAAGGAAAGAAGTAGAGGAGAAAAGAAGGAGAAATCGAGAGGAGGATCTTATAAGAGGATAAGGAAGGAGAAGGTTAGGAGAGAAAAAAATAACAAAATGAGAGAAGAAAAAGAGAGGAGAAAAGAAAAAGGCAAGAAGAGAATTGAAGGAGGGGAGGAGAAGAGATCCAAGAGAAGAAGAGATAAGACAAAGGAGAAAATAGTAAAGAGAAGAACATTAGAAGAGAATAAAAAAAAGAAGAAGAGAGGGAGAGAGAAGGAGGAGTAAGAAGAGATAGAGGGATATCAAGGCGAGAAGGAGGCGGATCTTATCTTGTAGGGAAAAGGACAAATCACTTCAAATTCTTTACAAAGCATAATTATTTAAGGCATCTCTCCAGTTTCAAAGAAAAATCCTCAGATCCATATGAACTGGATTGAACGAGAAAGAGAGGAAGGGTAGACTATTTTTATATCAAGCGGTAAGAACACGTGGAGAGAGGAGCTAAAACACCGACAGGTGTCATTCGAAAATACGACAGTTAGATGCGGTCACTTGTCTCCGGTTGTCCTGTCGCGAAATAAAATGTTCTTCCCGCCACGAAGGTGACATGTATGGGAGTTGATCGCCATGGTGGGGGATCCGTGGCATCTAGAAACCTCTCGTTCTTCACTTGACGAAGACTCGTCCTCAATATCTTTCTATCTCCCTCTTTCACTTTCTCTCATTCTCTTCCCATCACTCCACCTCTCTTTCTGTTTCTTCTCCATCACTAGTTTTTATTTTCACCCATCTCCACTCTTTATTCCTTCCTCGTCCCCACATTTATTTATTTCCCATCCCTCTTCTTTCGACCCCTTCCACTCAGCTTTTTTCTTTCTTATATCCTTTCTTCTTCTTGGTATATTTACTGCTTCGTGTCACCGAGTGGATCTTGTTTGTATCACACCGCTACTCCGGGCCAGGTTCGGTTGTCGCTCGCCTTCGAAAACTGTCTCTCCTGGACGATTTATGTTTCCTCCACTGCGAGAGAGCGGATTGATCCCTCTTTGTTGTGAAATGCGAGCACTAGCGTGTGTTTTTCTACACCTACGCTGGGGAGCCTCGTACGTGAGATCCTCGAACACGCGAGGATGGACACACCTCTTGCTTCTTTTGTTCTTATTTTCTGTTATTTTTTTTTGGTCCTTAGCGAAACGCCACCAATCGCATTGGTGGTCCTCTTGAATGATGAGGATCAAATCCAATTAGTTGCTTCTAACCTTCCAGAATTTACATTATTTGTTCATTCCTCAAGAATCCTTTCTGCTAACTAATGGAATGAATTGTAATGGAAAAAAATTTTCGCGATAAGCGCGCGGCGATTTGCACCAAAGATCTAAAGGGTGGTCGTTTTTCAGTTATGTAAAATGAACCCTAGAATGAGTTTCGCTGAACCTATAAGGGTTTACATAATCCTCTTATGTTTTCTAATTTTTTCTGTTGAAATCAAATCAATCGAAATCTCTCCTTTTAAATCTTTGTGAGCTATCTTCTTGTTTTTTTGAGGATGTATTTTCATAATCAAACAATGTTCTTAATCCTAATCACTTTGTTAAAACAAAGTGATAAACTTTCCTTAACTAGTAGATAAACCATCTGTATATGGAGAGCATGAAGCAAAAAAATGAATTTATTTATACCGACCAATGATTGTTTAAACAAATCTATCGCTCCTCTGCGTCCAGCCATATACTTTAGCGATGTTCCATCTATTGATTGCAAATTCGTGTGATCATTATTCAACAAACTAAGAGGTACATTTAAAAACAGAAGCAACCATTAAAATGCTTCTCAAATATCTCCGTGAGCCACCTTTTCGTTTCTTGGAGAAGTCTTTTTTTTTTGAACAAATTATTAATAATTTTCATCCGGGGATGCATTTTCAACCAAATCGTTGCATTTCCAACCAAGCAGATCATTTTTACACCGTATAAGATAAATTTGTAATTTACCAAGACTGATTTCTACCAAAAAACAATATTTTGTTGGAAATTCTTCTCCTAGGGTTCGAAAATCATCTTTTTCTATAGAAATGTCACCTTAGTAACATAAGAACTCAATTGTTTGATTCTAATTGCAAAGTTTTCCTTGATTTTTCTGCAATATCAAACTATTTGGTACGAAAATTATCCTTTCTTTAAAAAATGATCTTTCAGGTAGAAAATAATTGTCCTGGACTCAAAAATCGATCTATTTTGTTAGAAAATGATGGGTTGAAAATCATCTTCTCTGTTGGAAATGTATTTATCGAACTATTAGTTTGCTGATTCATCACACAAATTTGAAATGTATAGATGAAACAGGGTGAAAGTATACGGCTAAACGCGAAGGAGTCATAATTTTGTTCGGACAAACATTCTAAAATTAATCAAATTCACTTGTTCACCCGTTCTTCTTATTTGCAGATAGTTTATTCGCCTAATCAGATAAGTCCATCACTGTGTTTGAATGAATGATTTGAATTCAAGAACGATTCATTTGTTTAAAAAAAGAACTTTTCCGAAAAAAACAAAATTAGCGCACGGAGATACAGGAAGACATTTTCAACCCTGGTTTTAGTTGTAATGTCGGGCTATTCATTTGTTGATAAATGATAAGATGAATTTGAATCCTTAGGTAAAACGGGGCTTCAGTATATGGCTTCATTCCGATCAGCCATTATAATGTTTGAACAATTGTTTAACTATTTGCAAGATAAGTTAAGTTGATCACTTGGTTTGATAGTGTACTGCATAATGATAAAGGAAAAATGGGTACAAACGTGTTAAGAAGTCAAACAAAACGTGCAGAATATGTGGATGGAAAAACAAATCTTAGAAGCATGTTTGGCCAATATCTATCGGAGAATCAAAGAAAAAGTAAGCTGTGGAGGAAATTTGGTGAAGAATTCCGAAGGAGAAGGATTCCTGAGAAATAGATGGGGAAAATTGATAGGGACTAGAAGGGCGCTCAACGTGGGGCATGAACCCACGACCCTGCGATTGAGAGCCTCATGCTCCACCGGCTGAGCAAGCCAGACGATAGGGATTAGGAGGGGCGAAAAAGGAATAGATGTGGAAAATAGCAGCGTCAACGTAAGAGAAAAGTGGAAAGACGCAGATTGGAGTTTCTTTCTCTGAATTTCCGCTCAGGAAAAGAAAGATTGTAATTCATAATTTCGTAGGAGTATGAAGATAATTTTAGTATTCATGCAGTCTTATACGGAGAAAAATGGATGGTCAACCTGATCATCTAGAGTGTAATATTGACCATATTTCAGGTTCAACTATGGGATAGCCCTTTAGATGGTGTAGCGCACGATCCGTGGAGTGTCAAAATCTGAAGGTTCGCTTTGCAATCCTAGAGTGTAAAGTTGACTATCCTGGAGTGTAAACTTGATTACCCCAAGAGAGTTAAATCTATTCTGTTCAG
>WSXT02000017.1:719433-737972 GCA_011762715.2 Neuroterus valhalla
TGGAAGTTGGTCGGTGACACATTAGAACCAATGAAAACTTTGCTTCCACCTGCACCGGAAAAATAGCTGAACAAAATTTTATGCAACTGTAAAAAAGGATGCAGTGCTGAATGTGGTTGCAAACAAGTTGCACACAGCCGGGATGAAGAATATCAAGAAGAAGAAGAAGAAGAAGGAGAAGAAGAAGAAGATCAGCAAGATGGAGCTATTGAAGATTATGAATCGGACGGATAAATTTTTTTAATGTGTTTCAATTTCCATGGCTTTTAACGATTCCAATCCTTATATCTTAGATGCAAAAAAAAAAAAAAAATCTTACTAAAAAAAAATCTCATTATGCAATAGTTTTTTCTGGACATAATCACAACAGACCTGTGGAATAGGCCTACCCGGGAAACAACTTCAAAAAAAAAAACGCTTCAAGTACACTACCTCAAAGGTGGCGTGAAAACTTGTGCATACAATGACGCTTACAACTTTCTGAATCGTTATATCTTAGAAACGGTAGCTTTCGTGAAAAAGTTATGTAAACCTTTTTTATAGATAATTTAATGATCTACAATTTTTGTCAGGACTAATTTTGCGATAAAACTTATTGTTTCGAAGAAAATCGCGAAAAATCCATTTTTTTACCTTTGACCTCATGCCAATTTTTTTGCTCGTACCGGAACGAGTGGGAGTTTTGATATGTTTTTTTTAGTTATGTTTTGAACAATTTTACCGATTTTCAGCTTGATGGGAATTTATGTACCACTTCACCCATTTTTTAGTCTAATTTGACCGGACTATTATTCCACCCTACCTTACCTCATCTCATCGTATCCCATCACCACACATCTCATTCTATTCTATTCCATTCTATCTAATCCCAAACATTTCAATTCCGTTCCGTCCCGTTTCATTCCAGCCCATCCCATCGCATCTCATATCATCCCCATCTTCCCCACTCCATCCCATCCTATCCTATCTTATATCATCCCATCAAATCCCATCCCATTTCATCCTATCCCGTCTTATCTCATTCAATCTCATCCTACGCTATCCCAACCTATCTCACCACATCCTATCCTATCCAATCCTATCACAACGTATCCCAACCTATCCAATCCCTTCCAAACCGAGCCCATCCTATTCCATCTTATACAACCCTACCGAGTCCCACCTTATTACAATTCATCCCATCCTATCCTATACCATTTCATCCATTTCATGTTCGAAAATTCATATCTGTGGTTAGAAATCGAACTCATCCTATCCCATCCAACTCCACCTCACCCCCTCTCATCCTATCACATTCCTACCCATCCCATCCTATCCCATCCTATCCCATCCCATCCCATCCCATCCTATCCCATCCTATCCCATCCTATCCCATCCCATCCTATCCCATCCTATCCCATCCTATCCCATCCTATCCCATCCTATCCCATCCTATTCCATTACATCCCATCCTATCCCATCCTATCCCTTCCTATCCCTTTCTATCCCATCCAATGCAATCCCATCCCATTCTACCCCATCACATCCTATCCAATCACATTCTATTATAATTATTCCCATCCTATACCATCTCATCGTGTCCTATCCCATCCCAACTCATCTCCTTCCATCCTTTCTCGCCTCATATCACTCCATCACATTCTACGCCATCTCATCCTATCTTATCATATCTGATAACATCCTATCTCTTCCAATCCTATCCAATCTAATCGTGTCCTATCCCATCTGATCCCTTCCCAACCAAAACCGTCCTTTTCCATCTTATCTTACCGTACCCAATCGCATCTTATGACCTCTCATCCCATTCTACCTCAGCCTATTTCTTTTAATTACATCCCATTCCATTCGACCTCAATATTCCTCATCTCGTCCCATTCCATCTCATCTGATCGCACCACATGCCATCTTATATCCTCTCAGAACACTGCATTACATTCCATCTTATACCATCCTATCCCATACTATTCCATCCATTTCATGTTCTATAATTCATATCTTTGGCTTAAAATCGCACCATCTGGAAGTTTTGTTGGAAGTTGGTCTCCATTGTTTCAAAGAAATTTCATTATTAGGAGATTAATTGGAACAGTTGAAATTGTGTCCGTTTTTGGCGAAGATCTAACCTTCTTAGTTGAGAACCAAGCTTTTCTGATCCAATATTATAAGCTTCTCTTGCAGAAATATATTATTACATTCATTTGTAGCATTTGATTCTTTAGAGATTTCAGATCATGCTTTCTGTTTTATTGACAACGCATAAGACACAGTTAATAGACTGTTTCCCAAATTTCTCTTCCATAAACTTGAATAGGTGCCAATGGGTCAATTGGAAGCTTGTGTTGAGTTTGGAATACATACATGCATGCGCAGTTTTCATTAAAATGAGTAAAAGAAGAAAAAATAGGTAAAAATTGAAGATAAAACATTCGAAGCTTCAAATGCATATGAAGGCGGATCCAAAGTTCTTGCTCGCAAACTATTTGCATGATACCTTTGTTGGTTTAGAGATCAGCATACGTGAAGAAAGATTCATCCTTCTGAAAAGCGAAAATAGGCTCTGCAAAAGATCTTGAAGAAATACACACTTTGTGTTCTAGGTACAAATTGGATTCATATGAAATGAAGATTTACTGCATGGCAGTGTTATTTCCAGGGATTTGCATACCACCATTCTTTTTCGTGCAAATCAGGGTCTCCAATTCCGAAGGACTAGGGTGAACAGGGGACAGTGGGCACTTTGGGGTGGACAAGATAGTGTTCGAAGATCTGAACCTATCTGGACGACTGTAACCCAAAACAACTTGGAAACTCCAACCGGATTGGAAGGGTGGAAGTGTGGAACGACCAGAGTTTGAGATGCGAAGCTGGTGATTCCGCTTGCAAGACACGTCGTGGGGTCGACCAAACCCACCCTCTTCTGCTCGTTAGCCCCTCAGG
Organism: Neuroterus valhalla; assembly: GCA_011762715.2. Lineage (NCBI taxonomy): Eukaryota > Metazoa > Arthropoda > Insecta > Hymenoptera > Cynipidae > Neuroterus > Neuroterus valhalla. The sequence continues at coordinate 722,371 of WSXT02000017.1, forward strand.
GCTGCCCGTTACTTTGGCATCAACAACAATCTCCATCGTTGTACCGCGGCGTTATTCCGTTAGTGACTTGGTGTCCGTAAAACCACCATGCAGACCTGTCGATATACCAATACTCCAACACCAGCAACCCTTCCAACGTACCAGGTAGCGTACTCTCGCCTCAACCAGGGCGAGCCAGGGTCCACTCCGAGGTCCAGTAATTAAACAGCCACGAGGCGGGCAAATTGAATCAGTCCAAGAGACAAGGGAGCGTCGACACAGAGGTGACGGCCAACTAGCCACAGCTATGGTGTCTATAGTGTCGGGGGTAGTAAAGGAGATGCGTGGAGGTGGAAGTTGTGGAAGGTGAGAGGGGTCACGGGGTGATATTCAGAGAGGAGCGTTATCTCGATGGTCAGAATCGATGTTGGTGGTGGCCAGTGGAGTGCTTGCACCTTCGAAGCAACCCCCAACAACCTTCGATCCGGTAGCAGCTTATATAGAGTGACTGTAAAGGCAACATTTAGAAGGTACTCTTCCCGTCATCCAACTTCCTGCTGACGACCTTGCATTAACTCTCTGTCCCTCGGCTAAGTGGTAAGTTTCCAAGATTGCATAATGCCTACCTGAGCAGATGTGCTTCGCTGCACGTTATGCAAGTATTCACGTGAGGGTCTTCTGAAGTTTCTCTTCACTCCCTAGGTAACAACATGATATAACAATCATGCCATACTTAGGAAATGGAGTCAATGAAAATATCATTGGAGGACTTTCTGTTATTTCTCATGTAACAATTCGTTTAAGGCATATAAGCATCATGAGGGTTGATACAATTAGCAAACTTGTTCCTCGTGCTAATATATCATAAGTGTTCCATATACCAACTCTCTAATATTGTAAAAAATCAGGGTGCTTCTTATGATAATTGGAACCTTGTGTCATGTATATCTTACCATCCTTTCTGGACGTTCCTATAAAAAAAAATTATTCCCCAGCCAAACGTTTGAGTTGTCTATCAAAACAGTTGAATCTTCAGCTCGTGAGATAACTTCAACTGATTGATTTGAAGTTGAACTATGCCGCTGAAAATTTTTCTTATTGGTTCAATAATTCGTCTCCTTGATGAAGATTTCAATACCTCTCGTTAAAAATTCAAATATTGGGATTTTCAATTCTGAGGAAAAATCTCAAACAAAAAAATTAGATTTCAAACGTTTTTTCAACAAAGCGAAGTAAATATCAAGCCAAAGATGAGAAAGTTTAATTTTCAGTTTGTAAAAATTGATTTGTAATAAATAGAAACTACTCTTCCTTGTTAAATTCATCGGTTTCCAAATGAAATGATAAATCTTCAAACAAAGAAAAAGTAAAATCAGCATCCTCATTCACAACAGATTGAGAATTCGAATATTCTGTTCAGAACTTTTTTTTCTCTGAAAAATCAAATTTTTCTGGATTGAAATCGATTTTTGGGTTGTTAATGGACCTGCATGCCAAGTTACACTTTTCATCCCAGAGCCCAACCATAATAGTAGAAAATTTGTAATTTTTGTGTTAGAGATTCTAAAATTTCCGCAAATTCAATTTTTTCCAGTTAAGATCGCAATTTTTCGTTCGAATGTTCACACAATTTGTTAAAAATTTGTTTCTCCGGTTCGCAAATTCTTTTACGTCGTTACTAATTCAATTTCTCTTGTTTGCGGATAATTCAATTTCGTTCAGGAATCACCTTATGGGGTTCAAAATCCAACGATTTCGAGAAGATATTTAACAAGAATGTTGAACTGTTGCTTTCTTGTGGAATATCGATCTTCTTTGTTATGAATTCATATTTTTGCTTGCGAATTCTACTTCTCGTTCCCAGATCCCATTTTTTTCTAAAATTCAATTCAATTTCGAAAATTATCTTTCTTTCATGATTCATCGTTTTAGATGAAATCACCTTTTCAGTTAAAAATCTCAATTATTATTGTAAATGAAACTACGTGTTTGAACGTATAATTTTTCTGTTCAAATTCAACTTTTTCTGCCATGCACCTAAAATTCTAGTGAAAGATTTATCTCTTCGTTCAGAAATTTTACTTTTTTGTGTAACTTCTCAATTTTTCTAGAAATAATGTCTCTACGAGCCAAAATTTTATGAATTTTAATTTCGAAAATCTAGTGGGACATGAATAATTTTTATGGTCTCATAATTTTTAGGATCGCATTATTGTAAATTCCGATCAGAAGTATCTATCCAGCCAAACTTGACTAATTCAATGAAAGAATTGTGTCAACAAAAAAAAAGTCAACAATGTAGTTCGACTATCAATTAAACTGTCGCATTTATAACCTAGAGATAAAAATTCTTTGAATTGTGGAATTCCCAAAACAAACAGAAGAATCTCTTATAAAAAAATTCATATTTTAGGTTGCCTTATTCAATATTTTAACAATTTCTCCGAAAATTATCGTTTTTTTTCAGAAATATTCATTTTTACCAAAAATTTTAGATGCTCAAAATTATATGTCAAGATTCTTAGTGATTGTGAAATTCTTGTAGCACAAGAGAATTCTCTATAGAGAGAGTTGATTTTTGAACAAAAAATGAAGTATTCTTTCGAAACAGTTAAAATTTCTAAGAAATATTACACTTTCAACTATAATGATGAATATTCAACGAGAAAATGGATATGTAAGAATGTCAATTTACATTCATTCAACAATTCATTCAATTCACTTCAATTCATCCAACAATTATGATTTTTTGAAAAAAGGTCGGTTTTTCAGCTAGAAAAAGGTAAAAATTCAACCAAAATTGAAATAATGACCTTTATCTTTAAAATTCTATTTTGACAGTGTATTTCAATTTCTGACCGAGCTGGTAAATTGCCGAGTAGAACAATTAATTCACGTCCCAGAAGATCGACTTCCAACTGGAAAAAGAGCAAATCATTGGACAAATATTACAATTTTCCACGAAGATGATGAAACTGCAACCAAAAAACAGAATTCCCAACAAGGGAGTTTACAATTCAACCAAAAAGTTTGATTTTTAAGAAGAGAAAAAAAATTGTTACCGAAAAAATATATTCTGAAAAATGAACTCTCATAATAATATTGGAATTTCTGGATGAAAAAATGAATTTCCAACGACGCAATCCAGCTTTTGACCGTATATTTTGATTTTTCAAAGGAGAAAAACTTTTCATTCAAAAAGATCAGTTTTCCCCCATAAAAAGCAAGCTTTCAGCGGAACATTCAAATTTCCAATGGAAACGACGAATCTTCGGGCAATGAAGTGAATTTTCAACAGAAAAGTTCAGGTGGCAATCACGTTGCTAAATTTTCCACCAAAATTGGTGATGTTGAAATCCAAAAAGGCGAATTCTCAACAGAATTGTTCAATTTTGAAGAGAGTAGAGGGATGAATTTGCAAAAATAAGACAAGTTTTTTTCGAATTTCAACCAAAAATTTGCATTGATTATTAAAAAAGATCGAATTGCTGGAAATTGTAGAATTTTTGAGCCAGAAATACACATTCTCTTTCTATTGTTGAAAAAATCCTCATATTTTGCCAATTTCGCGCCTCTAGACTATAGCCTACAGCATCCTATTAGTTAAGTTAAAAAGGTAGCAAGGAAAAGAAGAGTGAGAAGAATACAGATAATGTAAGAAAGGAGCAGTCAAGTAGAACAATGTTGAACCAACTATTGTTAAAAACAAAAAAAAGGAAGGAAGTAAAAGTAGGGGAGATTCAAATGGAAGTGATAAAGGCTGATACATCACCAGAAAATGAGGAAGCAAGGGAAAGTAACCGTGGATGTAAAGGAAAGGGTAACAAAACTGTCTGTGACGAAGGAACGGGATTGAAGCATTTCTTGGAAAGTGCTAAGGGAGGATTTCAGGAGATGATTGATTCACTGTCGAATGAACCTGGTTCCATGGTGTTGAGATATAAAAAATGGATAGAGCATGAACAGTTAGTGGGAGAGGTCTCAAGGAATATCGGATGATAAGGGAATGAGGGGATCCGAAGGAACAAAACAGATACAAGTTGGATTAGAGGAAGAGATCCTGTAAGTTGCGTAACAGAGGAGAGGCTCACTGTGAACAATATCATTTTTGATCACTTGCAAAAATCTACACAAAAGAAAATGGAGTGTCAAACTTGACCTTCAGAACAAAGATGTTTTCTGATCACTTTCCATTAATTATGACGATAAAAGGGGATAAAAGTATCAAAGATACGGGTGAAATAGATGTAAAGGTAAAAAGAACAGGAAGAGAGGATGGGTCAATAGAAGGAAAAGAGCAATTAAAATAAAAGCTCAATGATGTGAAAATTGGAGAAGGAAATGTTAATGAAAGAATGGAAATATTAATAGGAGAAATAGAAAGAGTATTAAAAGAAACAAGTAAGAGAGAAGTAAGTGGGGGAGAGAATGGGAATGGATGGGACCGGAAATGTAGAGAGAAAAATCTGCCCGCTGCGCGGGCACATTCTCGCAGAACGCTTGGCGCGCAGCTCGTTTCGCTCGCAAATTTGAGCGCGCCTAGGGCGCGCGTCATTTGAATCTCGCGCTACGCGCTTGGTTTTCTTTTCACCTCGCGCTTCGCGCTTGGCTTCATACGTGCTTGATTCAGTGTACAGAGTATGTAATGCATACCCAGAGTTGCAAATATTGCAAAACTGCTGAAAACCACTACTTCCATGAAGAATATTGCTTTTTTTTCAATTTTGATGAAATTTTTTTTATATTTGGTTTTACTAGGCTTTACTAGTTTTAAAGAACACATTCTCGTTACAATACTCGCCACTGATATTTACATCTCGCATAGTTTGGCTAGAAAATTGAATTTTTTGAAAAGCGTTATCTTGATTAAACCAAAAAATATACACCTTTTTGAAAAAAAAAATCCTGTAAAACTTGTAGAAAGATGAACAATTTTTCTATTACTTTCTTCTTCTCGTCCCTTATTGTTTGGCTTGAAGATGGAATTTTTTATTCTTGTAAGCGCGTTATCGCAATTAGAACAGAAACTATTCGTCTCATCAAAAAATAGTCGACAGTAAATTTGAAGATTTTTGGAAGGTAAACAATTTGTGTAGTTTCAATTTTTTCCTTACCTCGCATAAATCTTTTCACAAATGGAATTTCCCAATTGTGGTAACATTTTTCACGATGTCAATAAAAAACTACACATCTCATGAAAAAAATGGTATGTATAAAATTTATAGGTCTTTTTAAAATTAATAATTTTTGTTCTAAACATTTTTTCGTACTTGCATCCTATTCTATTTTTCATTCACTTTTACATTTTATGAGGAACCGTACTTATAATTTTTGAATCTTGGAGAAAAAATCCAAAAAAATGTTCAAAATGCTTTCCCTCTTTTATTTTTGATCCGAAATAGCTCGATAACAAACTTGACTTGCTTTTTTGGTCCCTCAAAATGGATGCCAAATTACAATCGAATTTGATCATTCTTTCGATAGTCATCAAGTTCACTGATTATTCTTCATTATTTTTTTGTGCGAACACAATTGGAAATCCTAATTTTTTGAGAAAATTCAAAAAGTTGTATTCACTATCTTGTAAGGCTCCAAAGAAGAAACATTTTTTCTCTCTTACTTTCTCCTCAATCTTGCGTTATTTGGCTGAAAATTGTCATTTTCGCTTATATTTTTGAATTTTGAAAATGCAACAACCCTGTCAGTTCTGTTTCAATAAAAAAAAATTAGAGGGATAAATTTTTATAATTTTACCTACAATGGGGAATCGTACTCACAATACAGACTACAGGCAGACAGGCAGACATACATACAGACACCTTCTCAAAAATAGTTTTTTTTCTGACTCACGGTGTGGATGAGGTTCCAAATGGAGTATGGAAATATGGAGGGAATGAACTAAGGGAATGGGCGTGGATAATTTGCAATGGGGTATGGAGAGGAGAAAGTTGGCCAGAGATATGGAAAGAAAAAGTAGTGGTACCGATATTGAAAAGAAGCAAAGAAGAGCAGGTCAAGGAATATAGGGGATCGTCGCTAATGTTGACCTTGTATAAGATAAATGTTACGATATTATCGGAAAGATTAGAGAAGAAAAATGAGAAGAAGTAGAGAGCAGGAAAGGGTTGGGAGGTATTAAAATAGGAAAACAAGGAATGGTCTAAGTACAGGGTTGGAGAAATACTTAGATGAGAAGAAAATGACATTTAATGTACGAAGGACGAAGATAATGAGGCTTAGAAAAGAAGGGGAAGAAAAAAAGCATCGACTGGGAGATGTAGGGGAGTGAAGATAGAATAAGTAGAAGGGTTTCAAGTGAATGGAGAGCATAAGGCACCTATAAAAGAAGGAATAAAAAAAGCGCCAGGGGTAATAAAGTAGGTATGGGGAATGGGAAAAAGGAGATTCAAGAAGATTGCAAGAGGAGAATGCTGTTGTTTGATATCCTTGTATGGCCAGTTCTAGGTTATGGAGCAGAAATATGGGGATGAAGGGAAAGGGAAGAGCTGGAGAGGTTACAGCAACAATATGGGAGATGGACACTAGGTGTATTAGAGGATACCTGGGTAAAGGTGAGAAAGGAAACGCAAAGGGATAAATTAGGTATTAGAGCAGGGAAGAGATAATGGAAATTTGAATAAGATCTAGGGTGTGCAGAGAGAGGGCAGTTAGTGAGAGAATGTCTGAAGGAGGTAGAACAAAGAAGAGGGAGGGTGATTGAGTTAACGGAATGAGAAGGATAAAGATGGGAATCCCTTACATATAGACATGTAGGAGACGAAATCGGAGTGAACTTTTAAAAGTTCGAAGAAGAAGATGAGGAAAGTCAATCATTAGAATCATGGGGAAGGATAAGGGAATAGCAATACTAGAAATGGTATGAGATATTAAAAAAGGGACCATGAAGGTATTTGGAAAAGGGATGGGAAGAAAAGGGATGGACGAGGATAGTGAGATTCGGATTTGGGAACGAGGTCAGGGAAGCGTTGTATTGGGAAGAAGAGGAGAAAAGAAAGTGCAGATTATGTGGATGGGAAGAAAAAACATGGAAACGTATATGGGAAGGATGTATCAGGGGAAAGGAAGATAAAGGAAGCTGTCAACAGAACGTGGGGAGGATTATGGGGGGGGGGACAGGGTCTTTCTAGTATCTAAACATAATAGACTTAACGCTCCTAGGGAAATCAGTTTTACACACCAAGATCGTCAACTGAACACTCTAGGATAAAAAAGCTAACCCTAAAATTTTGACAACACACGGATAGTACCCCATATCAGCTAGAGGGCTGCCCATAGCTACACCTCAAATATTGTTGGATAACATGGACGTTTCATGCAACAATGTTTACCTTCCAGAAGGATTCATTACCGAGGATGTAACCTTCACGTCTGTTAAGTAGCACTTTCTTTATGATGGTTAAATATAAAATAAGTAGACTTGTTGCAGCGGCAAGCGAGCAAGGTGCTTGCCACGATAGGGAGCTGACTTGTGGCTCCATTAGCGCCCCCGCGTCGGTAACGTATAGCATAATAAGAGTTTATGTGTCAGGTTGATGCGCCAGAAGGCTGCCAGACGAACTCCGCGAGCAGCATAGGAACTGTTATATTTTCATTAGACCCCCGAGGCCGTAACGAAGGGGGCCTTCGGGCTTCGATGAATCCTGTGAGGAGCGAGAGGAGGGACTGCTCGTAAAAGAGGGGAAAGAAAGTATTGGTTCTCTTCCTCTACAACCTTTACTTTCTGCGCACAGTAGGCTTCCATCGGAGGGGGAAGGAGTCTCACAGTCATGAAGCTGCCAATGATTCAAGAATAATGGCCCATGGATCGTAAACTCTATTAGACTTTTGGCTTCCTTAAACATTTCTCTATGGTGTTCTTAGCCGTATATTTTATATTAGAGTTATTACACAATTTGGTTAGCTTTGAGCCCTTTCTATGGAAATGAGAGCGAGTTCAGTTTAGCGAGTTACTTATTTTTAACGTTCCAGTAGAAGCGAGGTAATATTGGAATGAAGCTAACAAAAATATGTGTCTAAAGAATTTTTTAATAATTATAAAAATATCCTCTCAGAATAATGTTCCGAAGTTGCGGTTTATTCTGAACTTTTCAATTTTTTTTCTATTTTTCACTTGAAGTAAGTGAAAAGTTATAATGAATTAGCAGAAATAATTGTTTAAACAAATTGTAAATGTTTTTGCTATCTTTTTCTAGATTAATACTAGATAGTTGCGGTTTTTCCTGAAATCTTCAACTTTTTATCACTTTTCAAATAGATTGAAGTGATAATTAATTGTTTTGAAAAAATAATTGTTTAAACAATTTATTATCATTGCTAATGATATTTCCATTGCCTTATGATAGAAACTTGCGGTTTTTCCGGATATTTCCAACTTTTCGCTCACTTTTCACTTAACGTGAGGTAATATTTAATTAAATTCAATAAAAATAATTGTTTGAATAAGTAATTATTGTTTATGACTATCTTCTTTTAGATTAGTGCTAAAAAATTGCGGTTCTTCTTAAACTCTTAAGCTTTTTGTCCACATTTCACTTAATGAGGCAATAATTAATCTGAATGAACAAAATGCTTATTAGAAAAATTTATCATTGTTTAAAACCATTTTCTCTCAGGTAAGTGCTAAAAAGTTGTATTTTGCTAAATTGTTTAACTCTGCAGTGAATGCGATTCGAATGAAATTCAATTAGATTGAATTGAAGGGTGGTCAGTTGGTCTTGGGGGCTAAGGCATGAGCTTTGGACCCACTTCGTCTGGTTGCGGGTTCGATTCCCGCCTCGCGCCCTGGAGAGATTATATAAAGGAGTGGAGGTCTGTCATGTGAAGACTCTCAAACCCGTAAAAGGGAGAGAGTATAAAATTTCAATACAATACAATACAATACAATTAGATTGAATTGGATTGAATTGATTTATTGTTGGTTGAATTAGATCGTTTTTATGTCAAAGAAAACTTTACTCTTTTGAGATATCAACCATTATGTTTTTGATAAAAAATTTATATTTTTACATCGGGAAATTCAAATCTTTGGTTGAAAGTTGAACTACTTTCTCGAAAACTCAATTTTTGCGTTAAAGATCCATAATTTTAACAGAAAGTTCAAAATTCCAATTTCACTGAATGACTTCAGCTTATTTGTTTTAGTTGATTTTTCTTTAACATTAGGAGAAGAACAAAAATAATTTACCTAAAATATTGAAATACTATTCAAAATGTGATTCTCTCTCATGTTTATTTATTAATTGTTCACAACTGAGAAGGTTAAACAATGTATAACATTTTAGAAAAAACCGCAACTTTTTAGCAGTTATCTAAGAGAGGATATCCATAAACAATAATAATTTGTTCAATCTAATTGAAAATGAATAAGAAGTTGAAAATTTTAGGAAAAAAACCGCAACTATGTGGTATTATTCTGTAAGGATATCGTTATTATTTTAAACAAACTGTTTAAATAGTTATTTATACTGAATTAAATAAAATAATTACTTACTCCATGTGAAAAGTGGACAAAAAGTAGAAAATTTCGGAAAAAACCGCAACTTTTCGCATTATTCTGAGAAAATTATGTTATACTCATTCACAAATTCTTTAAACAAATATTTTTGTTACCTTTATCTGATGATCACCTCGCTTTCACTGAAACTTTGAAAATAATTTAAAAATTCCAGAAAAAACCTTATCTTTTCAACACATTTCTAAGAGAAAGTTGCTATAAGCAATAATAAATTGTTCAAACAATTCGAATAAACATCTTATTATCAGCATGAAGTAGTGTTTCATGTATTTGAAACAATCTGCTATAAAAAACTACAACAAAATCATAATTAGCGCCAAAAACTCGAAGAACACATTTTTTCACTTATGGAGTTTTTTTGAGAACCCCGTAAAACAGAATTATCGGGGTCATATTTGAAAAGTAATATTTCATTCGAACTCTGTGACTAATTGTGAATGGAAATGAAGAATTGTGAACTCGATGAGAAATACGTGCCACACTTCATGAGGCTTGCGCCACGTCTTTAGACTAAACAAAAAAAAATGCGTTAATTTCTTTGTGGATTTGAACACATTTCGGAGCGTTTTGCATAAAAATTCGAAGAAAAGAATTTCTAATGTCGGATTGAAATTGACAGTTTTCAGAATGTTCCCGCATGGCAATTCCAATCCATCCGAACGGTCTCCTTCATACTCGTGCGTGTGATCCTTTATCCCTTTCGCGGCAGTGCTGGCACGTCGATTGAGCTGCCGGATCATCAATCAGAATCTCATCGCGCATCTTTTTCTTACCGGAAAATATATTTTGTATCTTTTACTGTTTCCAAAGCAAAGGATAAAAACTAGTCATGTAATCGAGTAACATCAGTGTATTTGGATTATCTAGGAGTTTTCAGGAAAATATCTGTCACCGATATGGTAACATAAATGCACGGAAATTCGAGAACTATGTTTATTTATCTGGATTAGGAAAATTGATGGGAAATAAAAAAGTTGTTGGCGATTTATGAATTTTCGAAAAATTATTGGAATTTATTAAATTCGTGGTTATTGATGATATTCATTGTTATTCATTAAATGTAAGGGAATGTATCAGATTTTCGAGAATTACGGGAGATGTATAACATTTATGGATATTTATGAAATTTCTGGTAATTTATTAAATAAGGTCATATCCATCCTGCGATGGTTTATCCTCATAATTTGAAATCTTCACGCTTTGCGGGCACATTCTCATCGCGTGTCTCGTGCTGCGCACTCGATCAAAATTTTTCCAAAAACGAAGGGAGGTTTTGTTGCTTCATATTTTTTTCATATTTTGTGTTTTTTTTCTAGAAATTTAGTTTACTGATGTTTTATTTCGGTTTTTAGGATTGAATCAAAGGCTTCGCGTCCAATGGAAAGAATAATAACAAATTTAAAGATACTTTTCTAGTGAGGATCTTTTTTTATTTGTTTTTTCTAGAGCTTTTGTCAATTCTCCGAAAAATTCCATTTTTTCATTTTTATTATGGTCTTCTATGAATAAAAGAAATACTACTTGTCTTCTCCAAAAGTAGATTGAACCAAATTTGTGGATCTTTATTGTTTGCACAACTTTTGTTCATCTCTGTTTCCCCGTAACTGCACAGTTTGACCAAAAAAAAACTTGATATTTTTCATTATTTTTTCTGCAACCAAAATAAAAATTTTTGATTTTTTGAGGAAATTCAAAAAGTTGTCAAGCTCAGCTTGTAGATTTTCGGTAAATAAACTTTTTTCCATTTACCTTTTTTTCATAGCTTGCGTTGTTTGGCTAAAAATTCTCATCTTCGTTTATATTTTCGAATTTTGAAAAGGCCTCAACTCTGACAATTTTGTTTTTATAAGAAAAAAATCATGGGGATAAATTGTTTCACTTTTTACCTACTACATGAAATTGTACTTACAATTTCACAAAAATAACGTCCGAAAAAGTTCCCAAAATGCTCTCCCTCTTTCATGTTTGATCCAAAATAGCTGGTTATCGAACTCGGCTTGTATTTTTGGTCCCTCAAAATGAGTGCCGCAGCAGGACCAAATATGATCATTCTTTCGGAATTTATCAAGTTCAGATTACTTTTCATTTTTTTTGTGCGATCAAAATTGGAATTTTCCATTGTTTGAGAAAATTCAAAAGGTTGTATTCACGATCTTGTAGGGCTTAGAAGAAGAAACATTTTTTCCTTTTGACTCTCTTTTCAATCTTGCGTTATTTTGCTAAAAATTCTAATTTGATTTTATATTTCTGAATTTTGAAAATACCATAAATCTGACAATTTTGTATTTATCGAAAAAAATGATGGGGATAATTTGTTTCACTTTTTAGGTTCTATAAGAAATCTGACTGACGATTTCTGATGCTTGGAAAAAAAAGTCCAAACAAATTTTGGAAATACTCCCGCTTTTTGAGTTTCCATCCAAAATAGCTGGTTAATGAACTTGACTTGCCTTTCTTGTCCCTCAAAATAGGTGCCATAGCACAATCGAATATTATCATCCATTCGAAACTTATCGGATCCACAGATTATTTTTCGTTACTTTTTGTGCGATCAAAACGGGAATTTTCGATTTTTCGAGAAAGTTCAAAAACTTATATTCACGATCTTGGAGGGCTCCCAAGAAGAAACATTTTTTCTCTGTGACTTTCTTTTCAATCTTGCGTTTTATGGCTAAAAATTCTCATTTTCGTTCATATTTTTGAATTATGAAAATGCCCCCACTCTCGCGATTCCTTTTTTTTTTAATGATAAGGTCAAATTTTTTCACTTTTGAGGTGCTATAAGAAATTCGACGCACGATTTTTGATTCTTGGAAAAGAAGTCCGAAAAAGTTTACAAAATGCTCCCCCTCCTTTATGATTGATCCAAAACAGCTGGTTAACGAATCCGACTTGTATTTTTGGTCCCTCAGAATGAGTGTCAAAGCACGATCGAATATCATCATTCTTTCGGAAGTTATCAAGTTCACAGATTATTTTTGATTATTTTATGTGCAATGAAAATTGTAATTTTGGATTTTTTGAGAAAATTCAAAAAGTTGTGTTAACGATCTCGTAGAGCTTCCAAGAAGAAACATTTTTTTTCTTTGACTTTCCTATAAATCTTGCGTTATTTGGCTAAAAATTCTCATTTTCTTTTATTTTTTCGGATAGCGAAAATACCATAACTCTGACATTCTTGTTTTTATCGAAAGAAATGATGAAGATAAACTGTTTTTCTATTTACGTGCTACAAGAAATTTTATTTACAGTTTTCGAATCTTGGAAAAAAATTCCAAAAAAATTTTCATTTTTCATCTTTGGCCTGTCATTTTTGTCCCTCAAAATGTGTGCCGTAAGGGAATCCAATCCGATTAGTCTTTCAAAAGTTAGGGAGTATAGAGACGACAACGACAACGGCAACAGACAGACAGACACAAACGTAAAAACTACTTTTTCGGAACCAGGAGGTCCCAAAACGTGGAGATTTAATCAATTCACCAAAAGCCAATTTCCACAAAAAAACCAATACCTTCTTACTATGTTGAGAATGTAATAAGAACGCTTGAAAAACTTGAGAATGCGCAAAAAGAACAATAATTCTTCTTCTGTACGCACACATCTTTAAAGGTGCGTGGTTTGATTCTATAGTCTATATTTAATTGAAAAAATGCACAAAGCAACCAAATAAGAAAACGTGTTATATAGAAGGGCCTGATAAGAAACGAGTTTTCGATAACTTTTGAATTTTATTGGAGCAATAAAAAGACAATGTTTTTAATTTTGTCAAATTTGGACCATACAGATGTCGAAGTGATGGTTCCAAAGCGTAAAAGTTCTTATTATATCATTATTGAATGACTTTGTCAAGTGTTATCCACATACTTTCATCATTGAAGTGTTTTTTTCGCATGCCGAATAGCACTCACCACAGTAATAGAAGAGACATTTATATACGAATCTAGAAAAAACTATTTTTTTTAACATAAAAGGTCGTGGTATTTCCTAACCAGTGGGAGTTTGCCGTCCAACGCCGCATCCTGCAACTTTTCCAGCCAACTTCACACTCGTCAGTAATGACCAACTCAACCTTCGTGTAACACAAAAATAAGATAAACATAACCTAAAAAATTCCTAGAGAAGATAAGCTGCCTCTTCAGGCGATAAAGGTTCGGATTTTTTAGATCAAATCAGAACCTTCTGGTTGAGATGGGGGTTCTTCAGCGTTCCAAGGGGGGGGAGGAACCTTAGGAGGCCGCCCTCGATACTTAGCTTCTTTCTTCCTTTTTGCAACAATGTCAACTGCTAAATCTCTTGCATAGGGTATAACTTTTTTATCAATTCCAGTATTTTCGAAACCTTTATCGGTGGGACTCGTCATTGATATTGGATTCTTCAATTCCAAGATGACAGTTTGTCCGTCAGGGCTTTTGTGAGGTGTTACTATGTCTGTAGCGGGGACCGTTGTTATCTCATTATTATAACGTTTTCCATCTTTCTCTTGATACCTGAAGTATTGAAGTTGATACCCGGGGGCAAGATTATTTGCTTTAGCGAGGATCACGTAACCATTAATCGCATATGCATATTCATCCTTCCGATCCGGTACTATAATTTCGACTTTCGAGGGTCTCTCCGTATCTATTGTGTATCTATTTCGATATGGCCCACGCTTTTCAGGGACATTACGTTTTTTCCCTCTACCTCCAGTGGGTGGAACTCGAGGAGCTCTATTTACACTAACCGGAACTCGACGAGCTGCACCTGCAGGGCGTCCCGATCCACGACCTCCAGCATCTATAGCTTCTGCAAAAATGATACAAGTTAATGCATCAGTGTACCTTCAATGATTGGATACAAATCCAAATCTTGTATGAGAGACCCGTTTAATGTCTATGAGAGGGCGTTCATAGAAAAGCATGATTTTCTGAAATATTTCACTATGTAAAAGATATGAATGGTAGAAGACAAAAGTTTGATACAATAACGGTATCATGTTTTCTGAGAAAAGAATCATATTTCTACGATAAAGACGAACTCAATCAGAATACTTCGCAATAGACGCAGCAAAGAACTCATTGAAAATTTCTGATGGAACAAGCCGACGCAAGTTTGAGCGCGCCTAGGGCGCGCGTCTTCCGGACCTCGCGCTTCGCGCTCGATGGTGATCCCACCTCGCGCTCAGCGCTCGGCCTTTGTACCTCCCTACAGTTTTATATAGAGCTTGTAAAACTCAAAAGCGAAATGTCGACTACTTTAATTTGATGAGTGTGAATTCTTTTTTGTTAAAGCTTCTCCGGCTTTAATGAATACATTCTCATCGCGTGTCTCATGGTGCGCACTCGATCAAAGTTTGCCCAAAGCGGTTGAGAAGTTCTGTTGCCTCATTTTTTTCACATTCAAATCAGAAAATTATATCAAATTAAATCAAATTTACAGATATTTCCCGGGTGGATAATTTTTCTCTATCAATCTTGCGTGTTAGCCTTAGTCATTTTTTCAACAATTTTATTTTTATGGTTATTTTTCCTGATTGAAATGAGTTTATTTTATGGTTTCTTATAAAAGAAGCAACAACAACTTGTCCTATCAAAAAGTTATTTCTAACAAATTTGTAGGCATAGTTTTACCAAAAAAATGAATCTCCCTATTTTTACATTCTCATCATAATGAGAAGGTATTGGTTTTATGTGAAAATTTACTTCCGCGAAATTTATGAAATGTCCACGTTTTGAGACCTCCTAATTCCGAAAAAATAGTTTTTACGGTTGTTTCTGTCTGTCTGTTGTCGTCGTTGTCGTCGTCGTTGGTGTCTGTATACTCGATACCTTTCGAAAGACTACTTGGATTGGATTGCCCTTCGACACACATTTTGAGGGTCCAAAAAGACAGGTCAAGTTCGTTAGCCAGCTATTCCGGATGAAAAATGAAAGAGGGGGAGCATTTTGAACATTTTTTTGGACTTTTTTTTGCAAGACTCGAAAATTGTGAGTACGGTTTCTTGTAGTAAGTGAAAAATGAAACAAATCTTAATGATATTTTTTGATGAAAACAAAATTGTCAGAGTTGTGGCATTTTCAAAATTCAAAAATATAAACGAAAATCAGAA
>WSXT02000017.1:738072-758879 GCA_011762715.2 Neuroterus valhalla
GAATCGAACCCACAACCAGACAGTACCGTGGGACCAAAGCTCATGCCTTAGCCCCCACGACCAACTGACCACTCCCAAACATTAACTAATATGTATTTTCCTCTAGAACATTTACGAATCCTTCTCTATCTCTTTATTATCTCTATCTCTTTATTTCAAACATGATTTCTCCATTGTCTTTCTCAAGCCCTTCTTTTCGCCTTCAATGGCAAATACTCCTGCACAAATCTTGGGAACGTTTATCTACACTTTTTTTATGTGTCTCTCTTTTGTCTCATCTTCCTATTTCTCGATCTAATCCTTATCTCCCTCAGGATACATCCACTGAACTTTGAACTAAATATCATTTGAGCCTTTTCCTTTGCTCTCTCTCCATGTTTAAAACCCCCGTCTTCGAAAAACCGGCCCCTTCCTCCTTCACTTTTCACCTGAAATCTCCTCAAATTTAGAGCGATGAAATAAAAGAATCGATGAAAAAGCAAAAGGCCAGAGATCAGAGAAGATAGAAAGGTTAATAGAGTGTAAATAATTTTGTTGCGTGCACGGTGGAGACGGTACAAGGCATACCGGGCTTTCATGGGGGACGACAGGACGCATAATATAACGGACGTGCATAAATCCACGTGCCAGTCAACAATGTGCATAAATACTGGTCTCCTGTAACGCGGTCTCTCAGGGTGGGTGGCAGAGTCAGTGCCAGGTCGGGGTTGGGCGTAAGTTGAGGGTTGTGTGGATCGCCCTCCTCAGCAGACTCGCGAAACGACTATCTGGCGACGCCGTTCCTCACTCTGCGGAGACAGCCTGTGGTTATGCTCGTCAGGGTGTCCTTGGAAAGGAGTTAGGGAAGGGACTAAGGTCAGGCTGGAGCGTCTCGAATCAAATTCCAACTTGCTTCCTAGATAGCTTATAAGTTTCTTGGATTTTGGTCAGAACTGTCGCAATCATCAGCTGGAAAAGGATGAGCTCTAATGACGAAATTCTCTCCCAAACCTTCCATTTTCTCTTCAGTTTTTTCTTATACCTCATTCCTGCGTGTACCCTATTTTCTCACATTATTAATTTCATTCCCAGCTACCTCTACCTCTACCTCTTCCTCTACCTCTACCTCTACAAAAAAAAATTATTTAATTTTTGTTCAAAATTTTCAACAACAAACTTTGTTTGCGGATTTTATCCAGAATTTTGAACCAAATGTTTTATACAAACAAAGGTAATTGTTTTCTAAGGCATTCTCCAAAAATCAACTGGATATCTATTCCGGACGTGAGTTTTTGCAAGTAAAATCGATAATTTGGGTAACGTCACCCATGTTTAACATGGCCTTAATGAAGCTAAATAATTTGTTACAAGATGAAACTAGTTCCCATTTGGGCAGTAACGCAGGAATTTTCCTCAGTCGACAAAAAGGCTTGATATGAACCACATTCCACTAAAGGTCTCCTTAACACGCGTTTATTTTTCTTTCATTTGACATAATGTGTATTCCCAATAATTTTCGTACAGAAATGGTAATTTCAGAACCAGAATTCCTTCTTTTATTTCAAGATTTCTTTAATGAAGCAAATTCATTTTGCACAAATTAAACAATTTTGCATTCCGGCAGTTACGAATGAATTTTAAACCGTTTTCTTCCTCATAAAATAGTGTGTAGTTTCGGGTTTAATTTCCGAAAGAGACTCTTTTATTAATTGTCTCAGTCGACAATAATAATTTAGAATGTAAAAGAGTGTAAAAGTGACATTTTCCAATATTAGGATTCATTATTTTCATTCAAGTTTTTCTCTAATGAAGCAAATGTATTTTGCACAAATCAAACTTTTTTGCATTTTGTCAGCTACAACTGAATTTTAAACCGTTTTCTCCCTCATAAAACACTGTGTAGTTTTGGGTTTCATGTTTGAAAGAGACTCTTTCATTAATTGTCTCAGTCGACAATAATAATTTATAATTACCACATGCCTCTATTGGTATCATAAAAACGGGTTTATCATACCGATAAATGCCGAAATGTGTGTTCCCAATATTTTCTATGTAAAAGTGACATTTTCCAATATTAGGATTCATTCTTTCCATTCAAGTTTTTCTTTAATGAAGCTAAATTATTTTTTGAAAATTAAACTACTTCCCATTTGGGCAGTCACGCAGGAATTTTTAACATTTTCTTTTCTCATAAAATAGTAGGTGTTTTCGGGTTTCATTTTTGAGAGAGACTTTTCTCTCCATTGCCTCAGTCGACAAAAAGACTTGATATAAAACACATTAAAATTGAGTCTCCCAAACACGCGTTTATTTTTGTTGTATTCGACGTAATGTGTACTCCCAATAATTTTTTATAAAAGTGACAATTTTCAGTACTAGAATTCCTTCTCTTATTTCAAGATTTCTTTAATGAAGCAAAATTATTTTGCACGAATTCAACTATTTTGCATTTTGGCAGATTCAAATAAATTTTAAACAGTTTTCTTCCTCATAAAATAGTGCGTAGTTTCGGGATCCATTTTCGAAATAGACTCTTTTCGTAATTGTCTCAGTCGACAATAATACTTTATATTCACCATATGTCTCTATCGGTATCATGAAAACGTGTTTATGATACCGATAGATGACGAAATGTGTGTTCCCAATATTTTCTGTGTAAAAGTGACAATTTCCAATATTAGGATTCATTCTTTTTATTTAAGTTTTTCTTTAATGAAGCTAAAATATTTTGTACAAAATTAAACTGGTTTCCATTTGTGCAGTTAACCAGGAATTTAAAACATTTTCTTTCCTCATAAAATAGAAGGTGTTTTCGGAATTCAGTTTCAATAGCGACTCTTTTTTCCATTGTCTCAGTCGAAAAAAAGACTTGATATGAACCACATTTCTCTATAGGTCTCCTGAACACGCGTTTATTTTTCCAATATTTGACGAAAAGTGATAATTTTCAATATTGAAATTATGTTTTTTAATTCAAGTTTTTTTTCAATGTAGCTAAATCATTTTGTTCAAAATTAATTAGTAAACAGAAAAAAGGAAAAATAGAGTCGTTTTCAGCGGTCCACAAGACTGAGTTTGCTTTCAGCCTTCTTAAAGACAAAACCGCAGGAGATTGCTGCCCTCTGAGTGTGTAAATTAACTGATTATAACTCGTTTCCTCCGGTTTTCTTATTGTAATTCCACTTTAAAATCTTAAGATATAAATTCCTTTTCCTCCAGTAGTAAAATTAGGCTGGAACAAAATGAGTTATGCTCACCTCGAAAGGGACTTGGTCTAATGGTATAATAATAATAATAATAATAATAATAATAATAATAATAATAATAATAATAATAATAATAATAATAATAATAATAATAGCTGTTGGTAGCTCTAAAAAAGCATCCAGAGGTGACCTAAGTTGCCTTCAGCAAACTCTGCTGCTGTGTAGTGATACAATGATTATGAGACGAACTTCATATCACACCAAAAACTTGATATTGTGCCTGCGAAAATATCTGCGCAACAAATTCCGATCTTTGTTTTTGAATTTTTTTGATTGTTAACATCTTGACTTAGTCCGTGGCTGATGATAAAACACCGGGCAAAAAGACCCGAGAATAATTTTCGACGAAATAATAATATTTCATCTTCCTCCTCTAGCATTCATAATTCTGCTTCTGATTCCGAACCTTTTTCTTCGTTTTCCTTTTTTCTGGAAACCCTGCTCCTGTATCTGTCGGGAAAACGTTTGCTCTTTCAATTTCTTTCCTTTCCTAGATTCCCTTATTCACTGTCCCAGACTGTGATTCAGGTATTGATACAACACTTAACCTACTTTCCCCATCTAACCTTGATCCCACCTCTCTATTTCCCCACCTTCACCAGCTCAATTAAATCTATTATTCTTACCGAATATCCTTACCTCAATACTCGTGGAACATTTGGCTCTCTCGCATTTTCTATACCTTTATACTCCAAAATTACCCTTTTCCTTCAAGCCATGCACCTAAGGATCTAACGATATCAAACACATACGGAATGGCTCCTGACAGTATTTCTGAAAAGAGTGTGATTCAGCCAAAGCCAAAATAGATTCTTCCCCCCAAAAAAGTAAGAAGTTGATCTCTCAAGGGAAAGGATCAGCTCTGGTAAATAGATGCGATAATAGTTTTCAATTTCGAGACTATCCCTGGATATTAGAAAAGTTTGCTTATCCCCGGGTGTTTTCATTATCTCTTCTCCCTCAATCGAAAAGTACAATAGTTGAAGGCAGTTCTTTCCGTGGCAAGATTATACCAAAAATCAGAACCTACGAGAGGGTCAAAGTCCAACATTCGCTTCAGCATGTTTCATGATATCCTCTTCTTGGTCAGAAGTTAGAGGACGCTTGGGACTAGGTTGTGGTTTCGCAATCTTATCCAAGCAGTGCCTGGTCAGTGGATTTTCCTTCTCTTTCGTCCTAACCCCCAACTAGGCTCCTCTTTTTCTTGAGCCACATAAGTCAGATAGAGGATGACTCTTCTTTCTTACTTCCCCTCCATCTTCTACTATCTTCTGCTATCGTCTTCTTCCTCTCCCTCCCTTGTTGGTCTCGTTTCATCTCCTTTGATATTGAGTCTTGGAAGTGTCCTAGCGAGTCGATGAAGCTCCATCCTCGTAAATACTTGAAACCGATAGCCGAGGATATCAGCTAATATTCTAAGAGACACCGTATCTCTGCCCCTAGCGAGAAGCCACACTCCCACCCTCTTATCTGTACATTCCGCCCATTTGGAATTCCTGGCAGAGCATCACTGGTGACAACGATACAATATTTATATTATCTCAATAGGACACTCCTGGGTAACGCAGACATGATTGCAATCCCGTTCATATATCTCCGACTATACGACCAGGATGTGACTCTACGCCACGCTTGGGACGAATCAAAAGTGTCGCGTTCATAGACACTAAAATGACTATGTTGTGATTTTATTGAAGATCCAACTTTGAGAGTAAGTGACTTCTAAATTACATTCTAGGGTTTGATATTTTCTTCTCCAAAAACTTTCTCTGTCACTTCTTCCTATCTTTTAAATTTTTCCTGATCATTGATTTTTATTTCTTTGTTGCTCTAGTCAGGTAATAATTTCTTTTTTAATCTCTCTTTCGTATTCTTTCTCAAATCGACTTCATACCTTCAGGGATTTCTCATTTCTTTTCCTAGATTCCTATTTTTCATGACATTTATCCGTCTTTTTTTTCTGAAACCATATTTTCTTTAAACGTCATTTCACATCTTGTTAACACTCATACCATCTTTTTGAACCTTTGTCATATTTGAGTAAAATCGCATTAGGAATCTATGAGACTCCAGCTTCCTATTCCTCAACTTTTACACTGTATCTCGACATTCTTCCTTCCGTACACTCCTGTACCCCCCTTCTCTACTCCTCTAGCATTCCCTGCCTCTCTTATTTTATCTTCCCCCATTCCTTCTTCTCCTGAATTTTGGCTCATGATCTTCTGCCATTCATCTGTCTTTTAATCTTTCATTCAACCTTCTGATCCATGCTGTTATGTCCCTCTCAACCATTCATATACTATACACTTTTTATTTTCATCCTCTTTCCAGTGAAATTCTCCATCCATTCGATTTTCTAGTCCCCATCTAGCTATCTTCTCCATTTTCCCTATACCCAGTTTCCAGATATTCCTGGAATTCTCTTTTTTCATTACCTTGTATCATTTATTGTACCTCGATTCTCCCTCAAACTACTATTTGTCAATTATTTGCATTCCTTCATCCGCTATTTCCAACCCCATATTATAAGCGAATATTCGTTACCTTTGGAATTACAAAATTCTTTGAAAAATATGATAATTTTAATAATTTGTGTTCTTTAATAAAACATCAATTTTTATCGATGAAGGATGAATCTTCTTTTTCGTTAAAGTGTAACTATAAGGTTAAAAAAAATATGACAAAAATTGTATATTTATTATTATAACATCAAGCCAAATTCCTTTGGGGGTAAACCTCACTCTTTTACACTTTATTCTTGTAAAAGAATTATTATTGGTTGAAGTCCACACTGAAGAGGGCACCAGTCTCCTGCAGGAATCTGTTAACAATTTATACATAAATGACCAAACAAGAACTAGGCAAAATATAAACAAGATAATTCAGTTTGATTGGAAAGAAATATAAAAAATAGTTAATTGAATTTTCTCATGACCACGAAAAATATGAAATTGCCACAGAAAAACAATTCATCTACTGAAAGGAAAGATTTTTATCAAAATTGAATTCTCTGTTAAAATTTCCAACCATTCTCCTAAAAATTGTATGTTCACATTTTGTGGTTAGAATCTTATGGGAATTTCTCTATTTTGTTGCGAATCCGTTAATTTCGTTATAAATTTTATCCTTTTCTATTCGATATCCTGAATGATTCTGTTCAAAATCAAATGTTTATTTTTATTGGCACATTTGGCTCAAATTATCTTCTTAGTCGAGAGCGTAACTGTTTGGTCAAAAATTCATTTATCGGAAGTAAAAATCAAGTTCCACAATTTAAAAAAGTTATATTTGGTAAAAATCAACTTTTTTAACCTGAAATTTCTTATGTTTCATTCTTGATTGGACAGTATCCCTTATACTATTTTTTGTGAATATCTTATGAAAATTGGACGTACCCGTTCAGAGTTATTTTCTTCTGTTTTAATTCATACCTTTTGAAAGGAACTCTTTGCGCTTGGTCAGGAATATGAGTTTTTTATTGGTAAATCCAGAAAATTGGACTTTCCGGTTGAAAAACTAAATCATTTGTTCTAGAATGCAACTTTCATTTGCTAATTCTCAAACTCCATTGTTTGAGAATTTAACCATTTGTTTGAAAATGTATCTACGCAGGTGTGAAATTCAGATATTTCATAACAAATCGATTTTTTACATTCTCATTCTAAAGGAGAAGATAAAATTTGACTCTTCGATTTTCATGGAGACATAGCACATCACATGTGGCAAGTCTCACCTGTGACAAGTCTCACTCGAGGCTCCTTTGTGGCATGTCTCCCTTGTCGCATCACTCTCGAATGAATGGCCAATTTCGTGACAACTCTCCCTAACCCAATTTCCAACCTACGGCATCTCTTACACTCGAAAATGACAAAAATTCGGCACATTTATTTCAGGAAAAATTCGGAGTGGCAAAATACTATTCACAGATATGATGCAGGTCGAATTCCTTTCTCTTTTCCCAAGCTCCGTGGGGGTCAGACAGCACCCCTGACTAGTCTTGGAGAAATTTGAGGTCACATAGAAAAAAATGATACTTCGGATTAAGAAGACTTGTCGTACTTTTGCCACTTTTGAGCAGGAGAGATGCCGCAGGAGAGACTGGCCGCAGAAGAGACATGCTTCGAAAGAGACTTGCTGAAGGTGAGACTTGCCACAGGTGACACCTTCTACTATTTTTGATCAACGCTTATTATTCCATTCGTGGGAAAAGCCTAAAATGAAATTAAAAATTCACTTTTTCTCTAATACTATGCAAGATGCAAGGCAACGTGGAGCAACTAGATTATTCATTTCAAAAATGTCTACAAAAATATTTGAGATCATTTTTTTATTCAATGCACAGTTTTCGTTTATATCTCCAAAAATTTTTATATTCCGTTTCATCATTTTGGATTTCATTCTGGTCCTAAAACGAGATTGCTTTTTTGCAAATTCGTCCCCTTGGATTGAATATTCATCTACTATGGCACAGGTTAATTCGAAACAACTCAATCAATACTAAGAATACATGTGTCTATATACAATAAGATTTGAAACTTTTTCTTAAAAAAAAAAAATTCGTTATGAATACAAAGCAATTTAAAAAAACAAATTAGTTTCAACGATTTTATTTGCAAAATTAATGGCAAACTTGAAATAAGTGCACGAAAAACACCTTTAGTTAACATATGTTGCATTAACATTAATATTTCTTTTCATGTAGACGTTTGAAGCCTCATCGACATATTATATAATTTATGCAAAATAATTATTCAGTGATATTGTAATTTTTCCAGTAAAACAGAAACTTGGAATTCATCATGCATTGAAACTGAAATAAACCATAAATTTATTCAAACCAACTGTTTGAATGAATTTCTTCCAGAAAACTAATGGCAAATTCAAAATCAGCTATGCCTCAAACTCCTCAAATTCTTTATGGTTTATTCAGTATATGATATAAAATCTTATAATCGTGCCACATTTTTTCCAAGAAAGTTCAAACAAATTATTTTTGGAAATCCAGCTCTGTCAGTCTGCTCCGTCCATAAACACGATATCTGCCGGAAAAAATGAAGAGATAAGATAAACTTTTGGTATAATTGTTGATGGGTACAAAAGGAAGGATAATTTAGTTAACCGTCCTTACTTGACCATCAGTTCCGGTTTTACCCATCAAAAATGCTATGAAAAAATCAAAATTTCCAATTTGGTGCCAAAGGACGTGATAGACGTGACAACGTTGAGAGGGCGAATTTCAGCTTTTCATCGGGCCTTAAAATTGTCTCAAATTGTGTTTTTTCTGTAACACTAGTGCTTTTGGTTTCAACCGCAAACAATTGTATGAAATGAATGAATCAAAGTCTTAGCCTATCAACGCAAGGTATGTGAAAATTCGCGAATGACGAACTTTGTCTTTTCAAGAGATCTACAAATTGTCTTGTTACCATTTTTTGGTAGGACTCGTGGTTTAGGTTTTACTCTCCAAAAATGCTATGGAAAAATCCAAATTTGCGATTTAACGCCGAACAAAGTGAGGTAGGTAATATTCTTCGAGAGAAAAATTGTATCTCCTCGAAAGACCGACAGATTTTCTTCCAACTATTCTTTGATACGGATTGTGGTTTTTGTTCCAACCATAAAAATAATCTAAAAAGAGAGCAATCGGAGTGCAAAGTATAAAATATCCGAGAGCGGGTCCAATACATTATTTTGCGTGAAGCGTGAGAGTCAGCAGAGACAAGCGTTCTATGCGCGCTCAAACTTGAGAGCAAAGCTGTTCCACTTTGGATAGGAAATTATTCCCTTATAACCTTATTTGTGAGAGAATGATCATTTTTAACCTCACATTTGAGGACCTTAGAATTACCCCTTCATAGCACTACTTACCTTCCTCTTTAGGGAATGGAAAGAAAGATCTATTAGTTAACAAGGGAAGGAGGATGAGATAAAAAATGTTCAAAATTGGTAGCATAGTTTGGGAGCAGCCCTCAATCTGATTGGATATTCCATATCTCAAATCTCTACGAATACCCTTTTCTATCTCTCCTTACCTCCCTTCTTCAGGAGTAAGAAAAAATTGCCTTTTGAACTAGAGCAGAAGGGTGAAGTCCTCAAATATTGCGAAGTTGGGAGCGTAGTTTAAATATGTCTCCCAATCAGTACCGTATCTCCATATTTAGGGAAAGTGCAATAAACTCTTGCTATCCCTTCCTACTTTCTTCCATCTTTCTATAAGTGTTAGGGAAAATAGCATTCATTATTAAAAGGGGGGAGGATTGGGTTGCGAATGTCCTAAAATTGGTAACGTGAATCATCAGGTGCCCCTAATCAGTAGGTGACTCCCATATTCATGGATCTTGCTTTTTCTACCCCGTATTGCTCCCCCTTTTTAGAGAAGGGGGAAACTTTGCTTTTGGAGAGAAGGAGAAAGGATTTGGTAAAAAGAAGCACGAGAATGAATAAAGTAGTTTATGAGAAGCCTCTTCTCAGCCAGGGAATCTTATTTTCAAGGTCATTGCAATCAATTTTAGTTCAGCTCCATCCTGGGGTACAATATGAAATCATGTCATTCCAGAATATAGTTGAGCATTGAAAATATAAAATCAAACAGACTTGGTCTGGAAAAGGGGTGAGGGCAAAGACACAAGAAGGAGATGGTAAGAGAGGAGGATGAGGAGTGGTAAATGAGGCAAAGCCAATCGTTTCATTGCATCAATAGTCCTAGCGGAGTTATACCAACTTTCTTGATAAATCCCGCTTACTTTGCGCCATAACATAACTTCACAGAATCGGAACCACGGCCACGGAAGAATTGCGATTTGTAACTTTAGATGAGGTCCCTGCCTGTGCGCTCCTTCTCTTTCCGCCCTCTTTTACTGTATTACCCCGCTAGCTGGTACTCGTGTGGTATCCTGGTACAGGAATTTTCCTACGACGTCTCCTTCCGCCGGATTTCAGGAAAAGTCCGATCGCGATCTTTAGACTGTCTCGAATACTTCCCATTCTTCTCATCAATGTGCAAATGGTTTGAAACTACAATTCCACTACTCATAAGTATCAGAATATACACTCTATTTTGAAAATTATTTTTGCACATCTTTTCGGAAAAAATTTGAGACAACGATGACTGGAATTTCAATCAGTGGATTCTGGATGGATTGCAAAGAGTACTGTGGTAAAATTTGAAGAGAGTTGATGCTCAGAGTAATTCAAAAACTTCCGTTTCCGGTATAAAAGTAGGAGAAAGTAGAGATTGTGTGGCCTAGAGTTTGGTTCAATTGTGGTGAAGTTTAAAGAGAGTTAATGGTAAAAGTAAGTAGGAAAACTACCGTTTCCGTTGTTAAAGTGAGATGAAGCTGAGATAAATAGGCCCTAAAGTTTGGTTCAACCTTGGTTAAATTTGAAGAGAGTCGATGGTAAGAGTAAGTAAAAAAACTTCCGTTACCGGTATAAATGTGGATGAAGACAGGATGAAGGAGCACCGTTGTGAAGGTTAAACATTTTGTACGAAAGTAGATGCAGACCAAGAGAAGGGGAAGATATTTTGAATTTGAATTTCTTACTCGGTCAATGAAGAACGGCGTTTCGATCGAGATATCTTTTTCGAAAAGGGATAGGAGAGAAGAGGAAAGTGGTAAGGACAAAAAATAGATGATAGATGTGCTAAAGAAGGAGGATGTGAAAGTAGACGTTGGGGAAGAATATGCAGTATGAGTGAAGGCCAATAAAAGAAAAAGGAGAAAGAAAGGGAAGAAAACGTGGATAGAGCATAGGGATATTAAGGTACATGATATATGGTAGGATTGAGATGGAAAGATAGGAGAGTAAAAATGTCTAGATGAAACGGGACGGAAAAGAGTGATGGGAAGTTTACCAAGAAGTAGGAATTAGATTTTGCAAAATGCAAAGCAGAGCCAAAGGAGAGGTAGAACAATAAGAATAGTAGTGAAAGAAATAAGGAAAGCATACATAACAGAGAAGGAGAGGAGAATAATGGAGAAAGAAATGGAAGGATCATTAGTAGAAAATATAAAGATGAAAGGAAAGAGGTGAGAGATAGTGGAATCAAATGTGAACGTGGAAATACAGGCGAAATTTCAGAAAAAAAATTGATGGAAGAAAATAAAGAGTGAAGGAGGCTTATAATACGGCGAGATCCTAATGCAAAGATGGCAAAGAGAGGAAGAAGAAAATGATGATGAGCGCGAGGAACTAAATCCAAGGAAAAAATATTGAATATTTTAAGGGAGACGGGATGGTTCATCCGAAACGAAAATGTAGAGGGAGATTAGGAGGGTGTATAATCACGATCAAGAAGTGAAGACGAAACGGTTAATAATTATATTATATATAAAGACAGGATAACAGAGAAAGTCAAGAACTAGAAAGAAGAGAGTATGCAGATTCTTATTCCCTCAAATCAAACTGCCATTAGAGAGTGAACAAAATATAAGAGATAAGGGTTCAAAATCTTAAAAGATAGACAAGAGTGGATGGCATAAGCAAAGAAAGTTATAAGAATAATCCATGGATAAATGGAGCAGAGGAATGCATGAAGAGGGTATAACTCGAAGTTCTGCGTATATGAATTTTTGTTCATATCACAGCAGAATTTAATAGAAACTCAACAAATGAGTGAACAAAAATGAATATCGTAGCTTTTGAAGGGAAAGTCTTATTGTCATTGAACTTATAAATAATAGGCGGTGAAAATACATTTACATAGCATGGCTAATGGTCTTGAGAAGATAAGAGAACGTAAAAACCAAAGAGGATGTGGAGGAGTGCTTACAGAATAACATCGAGGAAAAATTTTTGTGATTAAAGAGCAAAAATGAAGGAGTAGGGAGGAGAGAAAAAAAGATCGCATTTAGTAGAGAAAAGGTGTTACATGAAAGTGGAGGTTCTGGATGATAAAGAGGAGGAGAGATGATGAAAATGTTAGTATAAGTATGTAATATATAATGAGGTGATTGCAAAGGAGAGATATATGAAGAAAGTATAGGTTCAAAGTTAAAGTAGATAAAAACATGTAATGATTGAGAAAAGTTCAACGAAACCTTCAGGGAGAAACTTCTCCTATAAATGAGGTCAAGAAAGTCAACAAAGTTGAAAAGAAGGTTGAGGAGGAGAAGACGGATTTGGAAAATTTATTATAAAATTTATCCATCAAGAGAGTTTCCTCATCAATAATGAGCAGTAGTAGGAGGAGAAGAAGAAGAGAAAATAACATTGCATGTGAGATAGGGAAGGTGTTCAAGAAAAAAGAAAGGATAGGGATGAAAGGAACATGTTATAGTTGCGGAAGGTCCCAATTGGTGATTGGGGAAGAAAGCAGTCAAAGAAAGGAGGCTTAGGAGTTCCAGAAAGTTGAGAGGGAGGTAATGAAAATATAAAGGATTCCGAGAGGTTAGAATCTAGAATTTTGTTTTCAATTTTTTGAACCAAATTCTGGATGGAGGATCGGTAGCAAGAATTTTGGAGGGAGATCGACCACAAGTGCTAGTTGGACAAATTAGCATTCTTCTTCAGACTAGGATTGTGGTGACCGTTTGACACCTTCGCCACTTTTTGAACGAGATGTCGGGGTTTGGAAGCTGGAGTGGAGTGATCTGCGGATGCAAGGACTAGGTCCTGGGTTTCAGTGTGCTGCCGTTCAATTTCGATGACATTGTGCGCGACTAATTAGTCTGAAGCGCGAGATCGAGGAGCAAACGACTTTAATTAACATTCCTCGCCCGCTCACCGCCGACACCAAACCACCTTCTCGGAAGGGCAAATTGAAGGCTGTAAATGTCGGTAGGATCCTCCGAACCATTGATGATGGCCGTACACCTTTAACCATTCCGCTCAAAATTGGACTTTCTGTCGTAGGTTTTTAACGAAGGTGATGTGAGCTGCTCTTCATATTTCCAACCATCCGGAACTGGAAGTACTATTTCTATGTTAAATCTGTTTTATTAAGAAGGAAAATTGAATCAAAGGGAAGATCTTAGTAGAAGGTGCATGGAAAGTACAAGTTGGAGAAGATGGAAAAGAGGGGGGTATTGATAGCTAGGGAATATGTACTAGAGGAGCGGAAGATATTAATAATGTATTTGATCCCAACTGAATTAGAAACTAAAGGAATGGATACAGTAGAGGTAGAATGTGGTTAGAGGGAAGGTGGAAGTAAAAGTGGAAATAAATGTGTGAGAGGATCAAAGCCAAAATTCTGTGAAGAATTTAGGCTGGAGGTGATAAAGTAGAGATGAATATTGAAGATTAAAGGAGAATCATGAAAAGCAAGAAACAGATTGAAAGAATATCTTGGTTTTTATGACCCAGGAGAAGGATAGGAATGGATCTTAATCTCAGGGTTTTGGGTTGATGCCCCACGTTGGGCGCCAGTGGTCACTCATCCCACGGTCGTGAGACGCGGTCATCGGTATAATTTACCGGGGTTCAACTGAGAGCTTGTGCCATTGACAATGAAAGTGAAATAAGCTAAACATATATGTATAACCTTTCGGAAATTTCGAAAGTTGTTGGAAAAGGACACGGTGAGACTGGAAAGTAGTCAAAAGAGCTGGTGGAAGTGAAAGTTGTAAGAGATACCAAGGACGACTCAAGCAGAAGATATATAAAGAGTAGGGGTTGGAGAGGATACAGAAAATGGGAATATTCATTTTTTAATTTAGAAACAGAAATAAGTACTGGTTCAATAGTGGATAAGGTCTCTGAACCGTTACCTATTAACTCATGTTTGAGTTACCCCAGAAAGCTCCGGGTAGTGAATAAACACTCGTTTTCCCCTTCTCAAAAATGATACGTTGTACGAAAAGAGGTTCAGTGAGGGTAAGAGATAGTTGGTAGAAAAGGTGAAAGTGGAGGTAAGAAAGACTGTTATTGAAGTCCTGAGCTAGGGGTTCCTAAGGAATATTTTCAGCTGGGAAAAATCTTTAAATAAAAGGAGCAAAAATTGGAAAAATACCTCAGCGAAGGTAGAAGTAGTTGGAAGGAAGAGGTCAACGTGAAGGTTGCATAAGATTTGTGAAAGTATCTGAGGTGGGAGTTCGGGAAGAGTATAGGTTGAATACAATGAGCGACAGAGAAATAATGATAACCAAGACGAATGTTCAAGAGAAACATAAGGGAAATTCATACAGTGGAGACAGAGAGTGTTCAGAAGAGCAAGTAGGAGTGAAGGTTGAAGAAAATGTGAGGAAAGATTCAGGCCAGAGGTATGTACGAAGTGTGAGGGACCTACTGAGCCATGAGTTGATGAGGACCGGGGTTCGGATAAGAATAGGAAAAAAGGAATACTGATAATCGTGGAACATTTTTTTGAGAAGGAAAAGAGAAATAAAAAATGTCTAAGCTTTCAGGAGGAAGTAAAAAGATGTAGAGAAGAATTCTTATGTAATGAACAATAAATTATGATGAATCTAATAGTAGATTGATTTATTAACTTGAACCTGTTAGTTGTCGGTGCGAAAAGAAGAACTGCTATGTCTCATCCGTTTTTTGTAGAAATGAAGAAGAGGCAAGTCGAAGCTATTCTCTTTCATGAAATTAATAAATATTAAGATAGTGGAAAATATTTAGGGAAACTGGCGACTGTTTTTGAGTAATAGAGGATTAAAAAAGAAACTTGAAAAAGCTTGAAAAAGAAACATTCTAAGGATTATTCGGCCATCACATAAAACCATTCTAATTGTTTTACTAGTTGATAAAGTCTCTGAACCCAGAGTCTTTGTCGTTATAAATTAGAGTCGTTCAATTGTATGTATTTCAAGTCCGCGGTAATTTCACAAGAATAATTGGGATCGGCTGATCAATAGTGTCTAAGAAGGTGGTGAAACGGCACCTGAGTCATCTCATTCATCTTCTGTAAGAAATTCGAGAGAGACGATCATCGATTTCTGTGGAAGGGTTAAGGGAAATTAAAGGATGCAGACCTCGCTCAAGGAGGGATATTAGTCATGGAGGTCTGACTTCTCCAACTTTCCCAACCCATGTATTTCTGCCTTTACTTTCTTTCCGTACTTTCTACAATCAGGAATCTATTATCCTACTGTTTCTTGAACCCACACATGATCATTTTACGAATAGTGTCTCCAATTCCTTTAAAACACTAACATCACATATATTTGAATAATGATTCGGATCAATATTCCAATTCTGATTCGTAATTTTGTCGTAAAAAGGTTCAAGGTGGGACGATTGAGATAAGATGGATGTAGAGGAGGAGCGTGTATTGTGTATTGCATTGTATTTATTCTCTTCCCTTTTAATGGGTTTGAGGGCCCATGTTTCTCTTACAATAGGTTATATGAAAGCTTTCAGGGCTTCCGATTACTATAACCATCTTTCTGCTTTACGAATTTCTCGACTCTTTATTTTATTTCTCTAACGCTCTTTCATCTGAACAAACCCTTTGCTTTCTCATTCTCTAATTCTTCATTCTTCTCATCTATTCTACTCCTTGACCACTTTCATCTAATATTCCTCTCACACAATCACTCACACTTCTTCCTTCTCTCCCTCTATCCAGTAGAAACCTCTAACATATGTTCCCACGACGCCATTTTATAACCACACATCCTGCACATTTACTCTCTAACCTATTTCTGAGTACTTCTGCATAGATCTTCCAGATGGGAAAATTAAAGATATATACACTGGCATACGCAGATGATATAATAATGACAGCAGAAAATGAAGAAGGAACGGCGGGTCTAATTAGAGGATTGAAGAGATACTCAGATGGGAAGAAATTGAAATCCAATGTAGGAAAGCGAAGATAATAAGGTTCAGATAAAGAGGGGGAAGCAAAAAGTACGGACTGGCAGATGGAAGGGAGGACACCTGGATGTATGGTGACAGAGGAAACGCAAAGGGCATCAAGTATCAGAGCAGGGAAGAGAGCATGGAAAGTTGAAGAAAAGCCCAGAGAGGGGAGGGGGGAGGGATATGGAAGTGAAATAAAAGAAAGAAATTCTGAAGGATGTAGAAGAAAGAGGAGGAAGTGTGATTGAGTTTACGAAATGGGAAGGAGAAAGAAGGGAGTTCTTTACGGAAAGAGATATAAGGGATGAAATTGGAGTGAACTTTGTAGGAGTAGAGGTGATGGTGAAGTGAAGTTCAATGATCAGAGAATGTGTGGAAGAGGAGAAGAAGAGTTCGAAGAATTTGTTACCTCGAAGTAATACGGCCAGAAACAGAAGTTTCAATAGACAAGTGGACGGTGTAAAAGATAAAATGCAGTAGAGAAGAATAAAGTGATTACAGAACAAAGGCTAGAAAAAATGAATATGGAAATATGTTTCAAGGCCAAGAAATATTGAAACATGTAATAATTGAGAGAGGTGATAAGGATATGAAGTTGAATAATGATGGATTGTGCAAAAGAGAATGGAGAATAGAATAGAATGGAAGAGTTCGGAAGGGGTTTGAATTGTGGCCGAAAAGAATTAAAACTAGGTATACAGAATAAGAGTCTGTTTCCGATGTTGGAGGATATCTGATGGATTTTGAAGAGGATAGAAAAGAGATAAATGGGAGCCGTATTTTTCAGGTGCTTTGAAAACATAGGAATATTACATGATTCGATTAGAGAGTATGAAGTGGATTCTAGGAGAAGAGTTACATGGAAGGATTTTGCTTTCGAGATGAATGAAGAAAAGAACATTTAATAGTTGAACAGAATGTTAGAAAAAAAGGAGTTCAATGATTAGGACTCATGAAGAAGAAAGAGGAAATCAGTGAGGAAAGAGATGCCTCTTGTGTTGGCCAAAAGGAAGGTCATAAATTACAAATTAGAATTATGTGATATAAAAAAGAAAAGAATAGTAAAGGTTGAGATTTAATTAAAAGATTACAATGGAACTTAAAGAAAGAGATGATCGAAGAAAGAATTTTTGAAACGTGAAGAAAGATAAGAAGAAGTAATGGTTGAGGGTAGTGATATAGGAATAAAGTTGATCAAGCAGGGGAACTCTAGAAGAGGGAAAAAGAGGTTATAGGACTTGTAACTTCGAAGCTGTAAGGTTACGAAAAAAGTTCTAAGAAATGAAAAAGTTAAAAGAAGACAGATATAGGTTGTGGAAGATTAGAATAAGAAGAGGAAGGAAATGTAAGTAGATGTCATGAGTGGATCTTAGAACCAACAAAACACAGAGATACATTAAAAATGTATAAATTGCAAATTTATAACCCCCAACCATTATAAGATGTGAATGTTGAGGAATATGTAAGAGGAATAAGGTTGATAATCAGGAAATGAAAAAAAGACAGAGGGGATCAGTGAGAAAAGATTTGACTATTGTAAGAGACAGAATAAAGATCACGAATGGAGGTTATGAGAGAATAAAAGGAAGTGATGGAAAAGGTGAGAGAGATGATAAGAATATTTCATAGAATCATTGAGGAAGGAACACATACAGAAAGTATGTTTAGAAGGTTAGGAATGATGGAAAGATGCAATCTTTAGGGAAAGTGATATAGGAATGAAGTTTGGCAAGCAGGGCGATTGTGAAAGAGGCAGTAAGAGGTTAGTGGTTTTGTAAGTTTTATGTCACAAGCCTGCACAAGAAGTTTTGGAAGAGGAGAATGTTAAAAAAATACAGATAAAGATTGTGGAAAATGGGAACGAAGAAAGAGAAGGAAAAGAGAGTAGATGTGAAAAGTTTATATTAGAGGAAATGGAAATGGTTAGGGAAAATTATAGAAAAATGGAGTTTTACGATCAAGGAATGTGAAAACGATAAATTTAGGAGGTTGACTTTGATGTAAAAAGGACTGAAAGTGTGTGTTTCAGGAAGAAAGTAAAGAATTGAAAACAAAAGTTAAGTATAATGATAATCATATGGTTAGTGGAAATATGGATACCTAAACAATCCAAGGAGGTAGAGTTTTTGATCACTAATTTCAATACAAGCAATTTGAGCGGCTTGGATTTGTTGCTTTATTATATAAATGAGGTTCGCAAGAGGTGATGAGGAAGATATGGGAAAGGTTGGGAAGGTATCATGTTAATGCTGGAAAAGATGAAAACCCTAAGGAAATAAAGGAAGCATGATCCGGAAGTTTGAAAAGATGAAAATTTGTAATCGTACATAAGCATTCAACTTAAATGCCACAAGGTTGGAGAGAGAAGTTGTTGCTGACAGAAAAGAGGCGATGAATGACAAGTAATGATTGTAGAAAACGGAAATCGAGGGATGAGGAAAGAGAGTCGGAGGAAATTCGAGTAACTGAAAAAGTCGAAGGAGTAAAGATCCTTGCGATTTGCAGTTGCAGCGATATTGAAGTTGATGAACCATCAGGTTGAGGAAGCCGAACTTACTACATCTTTCAGGGAGACTTCCGAGCTTCTTGGTTTGCCGTTAAATTAATACAAATAAATAATCGAGGTTGGCAGGCGGAGTTCGCAAGGCCGCGGAAAGTTGGCGATGACGGCGGATGTTATTGGCAGCGAAGCCATTCGTCGCAATGATGGATGCCTGACAGCTCCTCGCTCGCCTCGCTCGCTCTCGCCAGGCAGTTATAATAAGTAATGGGCTCACTTCCGCCGCCATCGCTGCCTGAATGCCTGACTGGCTGCACTGCCTTCGCGGCACTCCTTCTCCCTTGCACCCTTCTTTTATCTATCCCTTCGCCTCTCACCATCTTTCTCACTCTTCCTTCCTCTCTCCCTTCCCTTCTCTTCACTCAGAATCGTACAGAATGTGCTGAGGCCAAGCCAGGGGGCCACTTGTCTTCCCACTCTTGCCATCCCTTCACCATCGCCACCACTACTAACACTACTCTCGTAATAACTACAAATCTGTCACGCATTAATTCTACGTCTAGCGTAAATTCGAGCGCAGCCCAGCTACACGCCAAGCGGAGGAAGAAAAAGTTATTGTCAAACGAGTCTTTGAAAAAAGGTAGCCGGAAGATATCTGGTGGATACTGTTGACCCTGGGTTCAGAATAAGAGGTAGAGGGGAATTGTCTTCTGTGTAACTCTTCTTTATTCATAATGTGTCTCCTAAGGGTTCACATAACTTCCGTCCCTTCACATACACAAATCTTGAATTATTTTCAACAATTTTATTTTCTCCTCTAAGCCCATGTTACTTCCTAATACATACATATATACATATAAAATTCTTATCATAACGCAACGCAACGTGACGAAGCACAGTGGTTCAAAATCCCAAATTTCCGGTCGAAACACCTAAGCATGTAATAATCGTGTTAAAAGGTATATATCCAGGGGTTTCTGGGGTCGCTGAATTCGAAATTGAAATTTGTTTTTCAAAATTCAAATTGGCGGACACAAAATGGCGGCCGACTTGCATAAAAAATAGAGTATGGAATAAAAATCAACTTTTATTTACGTTTTCGGGGTCGCTGCATTCGACAATGATATTTGTTTTTCGAAATTTTAAATGTCGGACACAAAATGGCGGCCAACTTGCATAAAAAAATAAAGAATGAAATAAAAATCAACTTTTATTCACCTTCTCGGGGTCACTGAAGCTGCAAATAATATTTGTTTTTCGAAATTCAAAATGGCGGCCGATTTGCATGAAAAATAGAGTATGAAATGAGAATCAACTTTTATTCACGCTTTTCAAAATTCAGAATGGCAATGGCGGCTCCATTTTTTAAGAAGCTTATGTAATTTGTTACGATCGTTGACATCGGAAGAAGGCTTTGAAGGTCTACCTCCACTATCCCTTCTCTCTGCAGAGGACGCAGAAGAAGTGTGCGGGAGTGGATCATTTTTGCTGGATACAATCCGTAATGAAGTTCGTTTGAATAACGATAATCATCACCGAAGCCATTCCTCAAATTTTCTTTCAAGGTTGGTTATGGTAAGGTTAGCTTATTCCAATTTTTTTTCCAAATTTTAAGAAGTGCTTCTTAAAGGTTGCACAGATTGCGGTAGTATTTTGCATAAAACAGCAGACTCATTGAAAAATTTTCCAATAACAATTTTCGCCTCGTCTTCAGAATCAGCATCAAGATGGTATTCAGGCGACTCAAATATTTGCCTCCGAATCCCAGAAACTTCCATTTTACTCAGTAATGAAATAAAGTATATTATGCACCTAGGGGGAAAAGAGGTACTTTTCCGATGAATGTATATTATCAGTACAAGATATCATACATTTATCGGAATACAGTCATTATTTGAGCCCAGATTGGATTTCAAAGGGAAAAAGCATGATTGCAGAGAAGTTCAGAAGTTCAAAATGCGATTTAGGCATTTCTTTGAATTTCCGGAAATTTATGAAAATTACGGGTAGTCTATACCAATTCTACAGGTATTTATGGTAACCTAAGGTAAATAACCTCAAATTCAGTTTACGAATTTCCATAGGTTTCCGGAAATTGTTGGTAATTTACCATCATTCTCGGTAATTTGATAAATTTGTATAAAATATTTGCGCATCCAATTTTCTATTTTTGAAGAAGTCTATCGCATTCAAAACATCAATTTTGATATCAATTACAAGATTATAATTTTCCTTCTTTATTTATAATGTGTCCCCTAAGGGTTTACATAACTTCCGTTCTTTTACATCTTCTACATCCGCTTTTTCTT
>WSXT02000017.1:767164-782704 GCA_011762715.2 Neuroterus valhalla
GGGGGGGGGGGGGGGAGGAGGGTAGGGGGGGGGGGGGGGGGGGGGGGGGGGGGGGGGGGGGGGGGGGGTGTGGTGGGGGGGGGGGGGGGGGGGGTGGGGGGGGAAGGGATGGGGGGGGGGGGGGGGGGGGCGTTGAATAGTGACACAAGAAGAGCAAAGAAGAATTCCATCAAAGAATTATATTAGTGATGGAGCAAGAGAGAGAGATAGCACAAGGAACAAAGAAAAGGGGGGAAGCAATTGGTGAATAAAGAGGGAAAATGAGAAGGAGAAGAGGAAAGAAGGACAGAGATAGTGAGATCGGGAGACGCGGGAATAGAGCCTGAGAATAAAGAGTGCGCGGATTAAGAATGCTTCCTCGGAGACGAGTTATAGTCGCTTCCTTCCCGTAGTTGGAATTAATCGGCCATTCTGGAGGCGATGCATTAACAGAGACAGAGGGCGCGCTGCCACCCTCTCTTTGTACCATTTCTTTCAACCCCGTTTCCTCTCGAGCCAGCGAGCCACCCGTGTTCTACGAGTATACGCGGACTTGGCTTATTCTACTCTTGTTTGTGTCGATAGAAAGGGGACGTCATGAACAACCCTTTACGTGCAAAGATACATCCAAAGTTAAATCTCTCATCCAATTTGCCTCATCCAAGCTTTACTTGCTGCAATACAAACAGAAAGTCCTCTTCAAACTTACGCTAGATTTAACGCTGTAGAGCTTTTAGACTTATTGATATTAAGGACGTTCCGAACGACTCTTTCTCCCTTTATTGCTTTGCATCTTAGAAGCTGCCTATAAATTGCGTTAACAGTTTTAATTTTTTTCAATCACTTCTTAACCCCCTCTCTCCTTGAACTAATAAATCACTATGATTGGATAAATATAGATTTGCCATTTATACCAACTAGCCTTACTAGTCTCCCAGTCCATCCTAATCCTGGAACACTCAAATCCAGTATTCCTATAAAACAATCACTGATGATTTCGTCTTCTTCTCTCTCTCTAGTACAGACTTGTAACACATGTTCCCTTAGCTTTTTTCATAACCACACATTTTACACATTTTTATCTGTTCTTTAATCAAGAATCGACATGATTTCATTCCCTTCCCCATTCCAAACTGCAACACTGTATTTAACTTACTCTCCTTTTTAACTTTATCAGGTCTCTTTCCTTGCCATTTTCAATCTTCTGTATAGCCTCTTTTCTCTTTAACCTGAATCACACTTATGCATGCTTGCACGCTTTTGCTTTCCTCTCATTTTCTCAGTTTCTCTTTAAATTATCAGGATCTCATCACTTAATGAACACCCATTTCCTCTCTTCCCAGTTCTTCCCTCGTGATATGTCCTGGACAACTCCATCTAACCACCATGACTCACCTCAGGAATCTTCCGTAGAGAGTTTCCCCTCTCTTTTAACCTTTTCACCCCAATTTCCCTATTCTATATCACACGACTACCCATACAAACACATCAAATACCAATGTTCTTATACTCTAATCATCCTTGAATCTTTCCTTATTCGTGTACTCTGTTATCTTTTGTCTATTCCTGTAGCACATTTTTTCGGTCTTACTCACATTCAAAGTTGACTTTCACGCTCTTACGACCTTTCTCAAACCATCCAACATCAATGTCTACCCCCTTTCGTCCTCTGCCCACAGTAACCTTTCAAGGCTTCTCAGAGTTTAGCTCTATCAACCTTATCAAATGCTTTATGAAGTGACAAAAGCATCAGCAAAAAGGGGGGTGTCAGGGAAAATGAAGAGAGAGAGAGGAAGAGAGGGGGGGGGGGAAATAGCAGAAAATTAGAAGGGAGGAAGGTTTGAATGGGTTACATGTTACTAGAATGCAGCAAGATTAGTGAGAGGAAGAAGAGAATTCGTGGAAAATTGAGAATTGTGAGAGGAAAAAGAAATGATGGAAGCGTGGCTTGATTGAAAGGGATGAGAAAGGGGCAAGTAGGGAGTTTTCAAGAGCTTTCAGTTTGCAGGTTCAAAGTGCAGGAGGGAAGAATAGAAAAAGAAGAGCGATGGGAGGAATGGTGATGAGAATAAGGACTGAATATATAACAGGAAAGGAAATAAGAATGAAGGAAGCAACAGGAGGGTTATAGGCAGGAGGGATAAGGAAAAAAGTAGAAGGATGGAAGATAGTGGAAGTATATGTGAATGAAGATGTCTGGGAGGAATCTGAGGATACGGAAGAACTGATAAAAGATAATAAGCAGAGGATAAGGCTCGAAAAAGGAGAATATTTTAACGCAAGGACAATTGAGCAATCATCGATTATGTGATAGAGGACTCCTCTTTTCAAAAACACTGACATAAGATAGTGAAAAGGGTGTAAGGACAAAGATTATAAGGTAGTGAAAGAAAAGTTTTAGAGGAATGGTTCATAGAAGGAGAAGAGCGATTTAAGGAAAAGCATAAGGATATGAAAATGAGAAAACAAAATGTATTTAAAGAGATAGAAACAATGATTGGAGAGAAGAAGAGGTATTGAAGGAAACAAGCAGAAAAGAAGTGAGTGAGAAAGGAGCTCGAAAGGGATAGGATGAGGAATGTTAAGAGAAAGAGGAGGAAACGAGAAAGAAAGTCATAAGATAGAGTGAAAGGAAAAGTAGTAGGGATTAATATACAAGTTAATATTGGAATGCACTGAGGTTTGTAATAAGGAAAAGGAGGATGAAATTGCAAGGTTTAGGGAAAAGAGGCGAGGTAGATAACATAGCAAGAGAAGAAATTATTAGTGTGTTGGGAAAAATGAAAGAGGATCCTGTATAAGATGGGATTCGAAATAAATAAGGGAAATATTGGGGAATGACCTGAAGGAATAGGCATGGATAATGTGAGGTAATACGTGAAGGGAAGAAGGACGGCCAAAGTTCTTGTGAGAACGTGGAGTGATACCAAAATTGAAAACGTTAAATGAGAGGAGGTAAGGATTAGAGGCGAGGGACTCTGATGTCAAGCTTGTATAAGTTATATATAACGGTATTTTGAGAGAGGTATGGGAATGAGGTTGAGGAACATAAGATAATGCCAGCAAATCTGACGGGGTTTAGTGGAGGGTTGAGGATCATAGACAACATATATGTTCTCAAACATCTAATAAACATAAGGATTAAGAGAAAGAAAAAGGAGATGATAGTTATGTTCTTGAATTTGAAGGTGGAATTTGATTCTTTGAACTAGGAAGTGATAGAAAAAGTTATAGTAAGAAGAAAGGTTTCCTATAGGCCCACAAGATTAGGCATAAAAAAGAAGTAATAGATCTGTGAGTGCACTTCCTACATACATATTCTCATTTCCTGCCTTGTCCTCGACCGTGCTCTACCAAGTCCCCAGAACCGAATTGTCTCTCTGCGGCATCTCTCATCCTCGAAAGTGTCAAAATTGCGACAAGCCTCCAGCATAACACGATTCACCATTCTGAGTTGATGCGACCTACATTATTTCTGATTCTAATCGCAGGAGT
This sequence comes from Neuroterus valhalla, assembly GCA_011762715.2. Classification (NCBI taxonomy): domain Eukaryota; kingdom Metazoa; phylum Arthropoda; class Insecta; order Hymenoptera; family Cynipidae; genus Neuroterus; species Neuroterus valhalla. The sequence continues at coordinate 770,639 of WSXT02000017.1, forward strand.
GTCTTTCCACCCTACTAGACCTGGTAAGAGAAGAATATATGTGACCTTCATTATTTCCATGACCCGATTTACCATTTTTAAGTGTTGTAACGTACATTATTCCCATGACTTTTCACAGGAGTTCTCCTCCGCCCTACGATATTTTGGAAAAGAAGTAAGTATGTGACTTACAATATTTCTTTTGCCCGATCTACCTTTTCGAGGTTATGTGACCTACAGTGCAGACAAGTATAGAAAGTGTTTAATCAACTCTTCCTCATGAGAAAAAGAGACCTCTCTCGAAAATTCTGAATTAACAAGCCCTTTCTCTTCTTCTTCCTATCTTTATATCCCCTCATAGATAATTCCTGAACCCCGAAGTTTGCACTTTAAGCTTCTAAAGCAGAATACACGTTCTCAATGGATGCGTGGGGGCTAGGTCGGGTGAGTCGGTTGAAGGTATCCCTCGTGGACACTAGGTTAGGACAATAAGCCAAAAAGTTGCCGGAGCGGGTGGAGCCGTTACCCGTTATGAAGCCCAGGGGTGAAGTCAAGATTGTAATTAGCTGGCGCTAAGTTTCGAGCTCTCCCGACTATATTTGCATGCTACACCCGTACTGACTAGACTAGAGTACTCGTACGTATCTAAACCTACAACTCTAGAATGTAACTACACTCACACACGTGTAAAAGTGTATAACAACCACGATTTTACTGGCTTCCGAGACAGAATGCACAGCACGTATCGAAATTTCGTATTGTCTGCCGGCATCCCTTTAATAGCCTGAGCGTACAGTCGTACACCCAAGCTTTGTTTCCTTCGTGCTTAATGCCTAATGCTTTCGAATTTTTCGCATCTTCTCCACTTAAGCGCATAATCCGGAAAAAAAACTTATTCAGCGTGGTTCAGAAATATAGAAAAGGAGAAACGGTGAGAATATTATACTTTTAGGAAGGAAGTTGGGGATTCATTATTAAGGGAGATCAACTTGAATTTCAAATGTTGCAGATGAGGTAGAACGTGCTAATTTGTTTTGAGTTTATTCTGTCAAACTTTGAGGATAGTTTTTAAAAATCGTGAAAGGGAACCAAATTAAGGTAGCACTGGCATTATTGAACAGAAATAATTCTATAAATAAAGTCCCTTTTTTTGTTATTTTATTATTTATTTATGATATTGTCTTTATAACTATTTGTCTTTCCCGCAGCATGATGTAGGAAGATGGAATCATCCACGTAATAATTTTCTGTGGATTATGCCAGTGCTACCGAAGTAAATTCGATCGTATAAAGGAATTCAAGGATGGGCACCTTCTTGTTTTTTTTGGAAGTGGCAATTTCTTGGCTTTTCTTCTGATATGCACCTTCTTGACACTCCATCGGGAGCACCGTTTTATGCTCACATGTCTCTTCTACTCCTTTACATATTTCTTTTTCATTTTTTCCTTTTCCCTAATGTTTTTATTCCATTTACGTGTCTCATTCTACGTACTATTGCCCATTTATTCTTTGTACATTCCATCTCTTCTTTGCGCCCCCCCCCCCTACTTCAATACATAAAAAACTATTTCCTTTCTGCTCCTATAGAATCTCTTCAAATCGCTCGAAATATTTGGGTACAAAAAGAGCGTTTACGTCTCTAAGAACTGTTGCAATCCTTCAAAATCACAGGTTTTTTTCCCCTCAAACTTCTCTGGGAGTTCGCTGGGATTCCTCGAGATCCCTGAAACGTTCTGGAAATAGCCAAAAATTAAGAAAGAGTACACTAAAAACGTTCAGATATTATCTCGATTCCTCAATTGTTCAAAATCCATAGGAATCTATTGATGTATTTGGAATGTTTCAATTCTCCTAAAATGCTTCGAATTATTTTGGATCCTTTGACACACTTCGGAGAAATGGATAAGAACGCGCTCACTAACGAATTCATAATTAGAAGAAAATTATTATGGAAACATATACATCCCCCCGTTTAAGGCAAGCATGCCGATTCAAAATTATCTCCCTTCCCAATGCTGTAATTGTATTTATCTGAGAAGGTACATGCTTGACTACTTCCTGAAAGCAAATGATTCTTTCTACTTTTTCGGAAGCGGCACCTCCTTGGTTTTTTTTCAAAGCAGCGCCGACTTGCCTGTTTCATCCAAGCGACACCTTCTTGCTTCATCTTCAAGTAGGCAAATTCTTGCCTATTTTTCTGGAGTGATACCTCCCTGCTATTTTTATGAAGTGGCACCTTCTTGCCACTTTTACTCTAGCGACACGTTCTTGCTTCAGCTTCCGATTTGGTACGTTATTGCCTTTTTATCTGAAGTGGAACATGCTTGGATATTTTCTTGAAGTATTTCATTATTGCCACTTTTCCGGAGACGGAAACTCCTTGGCTTTTTTTCCGAAGCAGCACCTACTTGCCTGTTCTATTCAAGCGACACTTGCTTGCTTCAGTTTCCAAGAAGGCACATTCTTGTCTATTTTTCTGAAGTAACACTGTCCTGCTATTTTTATGAAGTGGCCCGTTCTTGCCCCTTTTGCCCTAGAAACCCGTTCTTGCCTCTTTTGCCCTATCAAAACGTTCTTGCTTCAGCTTCGGAGTAGGCACGTTATTGCCTATTTATCTAAAGTGGCACATGCTTGGATATTTTCTTGAAGCAATTCATTCTTGACACTTTTTCAGAAAAGGCACCTCCTTGGCTACTTTTATGAATGGCACTTTCTTTACCCCTTTCCTTCAGTGACGCCCCCTTGCTTTTATTTTAAAATGGGCACGTTATTGTCTATTCTTCTGAAAGGCACCTCCCTGGCAATTTCTCTGAAGTAGCACCTTCTTGCCTCTTTTGCTCAAGCGACATATTCTCCCTTCAGCTTCCGAATAGACACATTCTTGACTATTTTTCTAAAGTGGTACCTGCTCTGCTGTTTTCCTGAATCGGCGCCTTCTTGACACTTTTCCCCAAGCAACACCTTCTTGCTTCAACTTCCAAATAGGCACGCCCCATGTTTATTTATATGAAGTTGCACATGCTGAACTTATTTCTCGAGGCGATTCATTCTTGCCATTTTTTCGAAACTGGCACCTACTTGCCGCCCCATCTGAGTAGACATGAGATTGCGCCGGCCATCTAGTATTGGGAATAAGGATTCCAGTTGGCGAGAAATGACTCCCTTAAATCCTGCAAGTGTATCAACAAAGCCGGATTAACTGACCTGAGTGGGGTTGATTACAGAAGTTGGGAAGCTTTTAACGAGAGCTTTCTTCTCGACATCATCACGCAAATGGTTTTCTATCGCTTCTCTTGTGCAACTTTGAAAATCAATCCAGACTCCCTTTTTCCCCTCGTTGGATCTCTTCCTTTGTGGGCGGAGACCAGTGAAATTCATTTGCATGGGAATCGCACCCCATGGCACGAATCGACTGCATCACAGTATCGATTTTAAGTGGACCTCCTGTCCTTTCAGATTCCTGTCTCGTCTTATCCTGGACAGAAACTGCTCAGATTCGCGCACGCGTCCCACAAAAGTCCTTTACTTGCCAAAATGAGAACTCAACTACAGCAAACTGGATTCGATGGTTCTGACTAACGGAAGTGAGGGAATGTGACGGGAGGTCATTATTTTACTTTCCTTTGTATTATATGGAGGTGATTCCGATTCGAGTTTACGGATGAAATTCAGAGTCAATGGGCTCAGGGATATTTAAGTTTCCAGCAAAATTCAAATCGGGTTCAAAAATGATATCGGGAATATCTTTCTATATCATAAACTGAATGCGCCGCCGCTGATGTCCTGAGGATTACAAGGAATTGTGCCTTCATGGAGGTACAGTGCATTCTGAGGAGGACATACCGGCCTCGGAGGAGATCCTCTGAGGCTTCTATCAAGGGCCATCAGGGTCATTATCACTTCCTTCGGAGCTCCTCAACAGGCTCTCGATGCTGAGTGAAGGAGATCACCAGAGCCTACTTCAAGGACCTCAAGACCAAGAGATTCATGTTTCCTGTAAGAAGGCCTCTGAAGCATTACGCATGAGTCTCAAAAGACTCCGAAGATAGTGTCTGAAGCCTATCACAAGGGCTTCAAGGGCTTCACAGGGATCTCACCTACAGTTTTTGGATATCAATTCAAACAGATTCAGATATATTTCAGGGGATATACAGGAGTTTGTACATCAGGATTCCACTGTCTCGGTTTTTGTCTGGCTCTTTTATCCATACATTTCCCACTTTCCCCAATCCTACTCACTCTTCTCCTAAAATCTTCCAAACACACCCTTGCTATCCTTTCATCTCTTCTTCTCCTCTCGTTTTCTGAAGAACTCTTCTCTTTTTTCTTCTCATTTTGTTTGCCCTTTCCCTATTTGAGGGGATGTACAGGAGTTTGTATACCAGAATTTCACTCTCTTGGCTTTTTCTGCCTCTTTTATCCATATTTCTCCCACTCACCCCAATCTTACTCACTATTCTCCTATAATTTTCCTAACACACTCTTGCCATCCTAACCATGTTCTTTCTACCAATATTTACGAGCTCTTCACTTTCTCATCCCATCCTCTCCACAATACCTACTCCCTTTACTAATTTCTTAGTCTTCGTCTAGCTTTATTCAATCATTCCCTTTCTACGTATCCTCCTTTCAGCTATTTCCGCAATCCTTTCTCCTCTTATTATTTCCAACGATTTATCGTATCTTGATCTTTTTATCCTCTGCCACCTTCTGTTATTTCCATCTATTCGTCTCTTTTTTCCGAATTCTGATGAACCTACAGTGGTTTCCACATCTTAACTACGGTTTCTAAAGAACTCTTATCTTTTTTCTACCTGTTGCGTTTTTCCTTTCTGTATTTTAGGAGATGTGCAGGAGTTTGTACATCAGAATTTCACTCTCTTGGTTTTTTTCTGCCTCTATTATCCATATCCATTGTCTAGCTTCATTTGCCCTTTCCCTTTCCACGTATCCTCTTCATCGTGTACGTACATCTTGAGTACGGTTTCTGAAGAATTCTTCTCTTCTTTCTCCTCATTACGTTTGCTCTTTCCCTTTCTTCCACAAGTGTAAAACACTTCCTTGCCAAGTTTCTCCCTTTTTCCCTCCTTTATTTTTCTTTGCAATCCCACATCCTCTCTCCTGCCTTTTCTCAGCTTATCTCTTTGGGATCCCTCTCTTGCCATATAACCTGGCGTTCTTTATTGTACCCGTATTATCCATATATATACATATATATATGTATACCTCGCATCTTTTCTATTTTCTCCCTCTCCTTTCATCCATATATCTCTGCCCCATAGCCTAATACCAGCGGTGCTAGCGTATCGAAGAACCTTAAACACCTTTCTAGTATTCTTCTAACCTTCTTTTTCCTTTCCTTTATATCTGCTTCAATACACTCACAATTTTCTCAGTCCCCCCTCTGAAATGCGTTCCATGGTCCTGATCCTCCCCCATGGTAAGAACCAGACACTTGAATTTCTTTATATCCTCCAACTCTTTTCTACTCCCCCTTGCTGTCCATATTTTATTGTCTCGCCACTCTCTTAAAATTGCATACCCTCCGCTTTATTTCTCCGTCATCCTCTTCTGCAAAACTAAAATCAGAATCATAAACAAGAGTAGACTTGGCTTATATCCTTGTATTGCACCCACCCTTACCTTACTTTTTGGCTCTCTGATTATTCCAGCTACTCATTTTCTCGAACCTTTTCTTATTCCTTTTTTCTTTGTAGTTTCATCTTTCTCCTGCCTGTCCATAAAATCAAACGCCGCCTTCAAATCCACAAACATTTTTGTCAAGCCTTCTTCTCTTCTCTCGATTTTTCTGTTTATGATATTATTTATCACGTAGACATTATTCATTACTTCCATACCTTTTATCAATCCTATTTCATTCGGTAGGATTATCTTCTTTTCCTTTGACTCGTCCTCTTACCTCTCTGGAACTATTTGATAGAATGATAATAATATATTCCCTGCGCCCCTCGAAATCTTCAACCTTTCATTCTTTTTCTTTGTTTATCAGTGTTTTTACTATCCCTTTTTTCTTTCTCCTGGCAAGCCTTCCCCTCTCAATACGCTGTTGTATATTATACTTGCTCACTCTTTCAATTCTTCCTCTCCATATTCTCGTACTTCATTCCGTATTTCATCGATATCGGCTGCTTCTTCCTCTTCCCGTGACCCTATCGCTGTCTCTATTTCATCCCTGTGATATACTTTTCTTCATCCTTTCTCCTCTTCGCTTACGGTGTTCCCAATGCATGCAAAAGTGGACCAAAAATGGATCCAAAATCCGCTAAAGCAGAAAATTTCTATATTGTTCGTAGATGTAAAAAATGTCAAACTCGAAAACCTTAGTGATCGATCTCGCAAGTTATGGACGTTTTTGTATTTATGCTATGCGCATTCAAGAAGAGCAAAGTAGAGCATTTCAGGAGACGCGTACAATCCATTTTTTCACTCCAAGTCAAACAAATTGAGTATGTATTTATTATCTATTGTTGCCAATTTTTTTTTTTTTTGGATATTCATTGATGTGTTGATCAATTATTATGTAGGCCTAATGAATAATGCAAATTTGAATAGCTTCGTTCTTCCGACTTCTCTCGAAATGCTTCAACTCATTTTTATGGAAATCAAGTTTAATAAAACTTCAGGTTTCATTTTTGGTATGTCATCTGGAGCGGTAGGCTAGGGATTTAATGACCTGCAATTTGCAAATCAGATTTGGAGAAAAACCTCTCGCCATGTAAGATTGTGCTAAAATCGCTCAAGTGCGGAACTGGGTTTCTCTTCCTCCCTTTCCCTTCCCCTCTCACTAATCTCTATTTTCACATTCTTCCACTTTTGTCCCAAAACTTGAGTCCCTAATTGTGATTTTTGTACTTCCTTCCCTTCTCTCTCATCCTCCAATCCAACCCCATCTTTTTTTACGTTTAGTCCTACTCCTTTATCCTCACCAATTTCCCTCCCTTTTTTCTATCCCTCCTATTGAAGCATATATCGCTCAAACCGTCTTTATCCATCAAACCAGTTCAAAATTGGAAGTCAGGAATCTTTCTTCCTTCTTGGTCTGCATCCACAGTTTCTACAAACTCTCAAACACAAATTTCGAGCTTCCTTTCACTTTTGTACCGGAAACAGGAGTGCATGACTCAATTTAATAAATACAATCTTAAACTGCATGCTTTCCTAACACCTGGTTTCATTCAAATTAGTCCTCACATATTAGTGACTGCTTCCGCCTATTATTTCGTTTTGATTATCATGTTTTACTTGCTGCGGTTTGACCATCCTAGAGAATTCTCATTTATTCTGTAAGATAGTGATGAATTTTGGAGAATTTTTCTGTATTCCAAATAATATATCCAGGATAAAAAAGAAAATTCAAGGAGCAGTTAAACGCCTACTGTCACTCAGAGTCACTCAAACGATTTGAAATTGCCCGCCAATACTACTTTCATAAACAAGAGAGTGCAAAGGAGAGTCGATAGAAGATGACCGTTCAGCGCACTCTGGCGCTTCGAAAAACAAGCTCGAGTATATCAATGTGAAGTTTTCCTTCTTAAATGCTGATAAGTGTTCGTTTTATCTGACGTTTGAATGTCTCGTATTCAAATTCGAATGAATGTTGCTTTTACTTAAGGCGGAAAGAAAGAAGTGTTTTTTGTTGGAAACTCCAAACTATTGTTATGCCAGTGGTTGAAATGATGGTTCAATTTGAGACAAACATTGTTTTCTTTCGTTGATCAGCGGACACATAAAGACTAGAAGGAGTGTCAACGTAATGTTTAAGGATCGTTCATTAATTTCGTCATAGTGTCTGAACCAAGTAGGCCACCGCTCCCCTCCTCGCGGCAAAGGAACGTAGCAACGTATTGCACGGATGAAAACCTTGACGAAATTGCTGTAAATTTTTCGGGACCACCGCGAGGATATCATCTTTATCGACCAACTCACTATTTTTGGTCATCTTGCTTTCCACAAAGCTAGCTTTCCGGAGACAATTAGCCTTTGTTGAAGATTCAACATTAGCTCAGGCAATGTGCAGTTCAATAGTGGCATCCAATAAATTGATCTCAATATCTTCCTTTTCGCCTACCCAAACGTTGTTGATATTACCAACAATTCTTTTCTGGTAGTCCGATTTTTTTTTGTTTCATAAACCCTTGATCAATCGGTTTTAGTTTGGATCTTGTGTTTATTGGTAAGTGAGTATCCTTTAGAATCTTCAGGTTTTGTATCAGTTTCTTGGATGGGCTGGGCAGTTGTCAACAAACAACAAGAATTTCTTTCGTTGACGGAGAAACTTTTTGTCCGATTCCTGAAGCCAATTTTCATGAATTGAACTCGTCATCCAAGACTCTTTTTTCTTCTCATAGTGTACTTGCAGCGACTTTGCTCCTTCGAAACAACATGGATTTCTAATTTTCAAAACAACTAGAAACTTTTGTTTTTCTTTACCACACTTATCAACAGCAACGGTCACAGTGGTACGTTCTTTACTTTTTTTTCCTCCACCACAATCTTAGTTTTTAAATGCTAGAGTCTCGTCAGGTAGGCATCTGAAAAACAACCTAAATCCATCAGCTTTAAAGATGTTCTCCTCAGAGTATTCTTGTTACATAATTGGTAGGACTTCCGCACGATACTTCTCACAACCCGCTTCTGAGGACTAGAAAAAAACTTCGAACTATCGAGAAATCGAATTATCTAAGGTTCAAATAATGGAGATTCCACTGTATTTCAAAATATGAAAACTCAATGTAAGTTCAGGTTAGGTCACTGTGTAGAAGGAAGAGCAGTTTGGGCCATCTCTAGAATTTCGTTGCTACACAAAATGTGGTAGCGCCACTAGTACTCCTTTGCGGGCACTGAGTGTAAATCTCAAAAGAAGATGAGCAAAATACAATTAGCTGGTTTAGAGTCATCAAAACGTCACACCATGTGTTATGGTTACACTCAGGTGTTACGAGCAGGCGCGTTACGATGCAGCATTCATGATACTCGGTACAAGCTTGTGGTGCCTCGACACTGGTCGTTTTACACCTCGGCGAAGAGGTGTTTCGCATTATTATTCCAAGTGATTATACACGCAACCGCGGTGAGTAATAATTATCCGGGCCTTGATGGATGGCTCCCGTACAGGAGGCATACAAACAATACTTGCCTAATTCCATTAAGGCGTAGCCTGATCTACATCAGAGGGAAGACGAGAATTAATCGTCGGTCTATTTTTGCTTTTTTATGATCCTTTGGGATTCTGATAAACATATACCTTTGCAGAGTAGTATCTAACTTGGGGGGTTTAGTAATCGTGGAACGAATAGTAGGCAAGCAGTAGCAAAGTACCACAATTTACTGCCCTGGCGAGCAGAAGAATCAGTGTCCCTCCTCTACCTCGTCCTACTTATCAAGATGGGGTACGAACGGTAAATCCTGATTGATAAAACCAATGATCCATAATACCCAAGCTGTAACAACATGACAGCAGAAAACATAGAGAGTGTGTTTGTGAATTCATGAACGCCTGACGTAGGGCAGCAAGTGAAAACAGATCAAACCACTGCTTCCGTGCTTGTTCTCCGGTTTTGGAGTCGTCTTCAACTGAACGATTGCTCTTCCAGAACCATCGATTTCGACGCAACCAAAGGCAAAACACCATCCAACTCGTCATTTTCCACATCACCAGAAGATGATTGATTTGAATAAATTATTCCATTCGTAAATAATTTAGAATTAAAAAGGATACTGTAACCGAGATCCGAAGAACCACTCGAATCTAGCAACACCCCGAAGTCCGACCAGAATTAGCGAAACGAATCATTTACAACAAGGAATGCTTATATCCGGGAACGGTAACATGCCAAAGCGCAGCCATTAGCAGGAACCTTCACGAACAAAAAAGCAATCGGTCCAGCCTGATTGCAGGGAGAAATATTGGAGCTCAGCATGGAAACTACGCGAGAACTATAATCTACCTGCAGGAATGAGAATCTATACTTGTCAGCACAAAGGGTGAGACCCCACTGCTCGAAAAGAGAGAGGCGAGTACCAGCCCTGGGTGAAAAAGCACGCGAACAACTACCTCCTCTCTTCTGCCGATCAACACCGAAATGAACTTGAAATCTATTCCGAAGAGAGCCTGGAGTGGCAAATAAATTAATAACAGAATAGAAGAAGCAAGAATTGATTTATTCTTTTTCCACTCTCCTTTCACTCTCATGATTTTTTGTTTTCTGCGTTTCGTTTTCTGCTGATTGCTCAGAAACAGGACGGTCCCCTGTAATAGAACACGTATGGTTACTTTGAATAGGACCTTCGTATCCATGAGTGAGCGTTTAGGGTCACAATAAATGTTTGGTGGAAAGTTTTTGTTGAATAGTAGTCGAAATTGAGGTGAGTGGGTAAGGAAATTGTGTTCAGGGAGTTAGTAAATAAGAGTGTGACTGGCGTAAAAAATTGCAGTTAGTATGGAGTGACGTCGCATGCCAAGCGTGGCCGCTCGCATATTTGGTCGCAAGACAGTACATAGACAAGGGATTAAGGCGCTAGAGACGGTGCGGTAAAGGCGGAAAGTATGAAATCGATAAATGAGGAAGAACAGAAGTAAGAGCAGAAAGAAGGAAATCTTGAGGAAGAAGTATTCCGAACATCAAAAAAGCTGGAAATTTATATAAAGGCAAAAGGTTAGTACAGGAAAACGGTAGAAAAGGAAAAGTTGAGGGCGGAGAGCTTGGTATAGTTAAGAAACTCAATTAAAAAGATGAGAGAGTAAAGGGAAATCAGCGAGGATACAGAAAAAAGGGCAACAGTAAAAACTCAAAAAATGTGTGAGTCATCGCCGGGAAAAGACGAGAACCGAGATGAGCGAGAGGACTGAAGTAAGGTGTCACTTTGAAAGAAATTCGGAAAATGGGGGGAGTTCCTAAATGAGGATGTAATACAGACGGGTTGAGAGAATAGAAAGAAGAATTGAAAGAAACGCGGAAGAGGAAAGAATGGAGAGAATAGAATATAATGATCAAAGGAAGAAGATTGAAGGGAAGACATTTTGAAGGTGCTGTAGAAGATGCTGGAAAGGATGAGCGTGAAGGTTGAGGTAGAGGAAGTGAAAAGTATAGGAAGGGATTTAGGAGAAGTGAACAAACTGGCACTGCTGAGAATTAAAAGTAGAGAAGAAACGGGGAGGTTTTGTTAAAGATGAGGCTTTTATATGGAAGTGAATTGAAAATAGAGGGTTATCTAATATAGATTGAAGATGTATGCAATAGAAGTGGGGAAAGATAGCAGAGGAGGAAGAAAAAAAGGGAAAAACTACATGGATTTAGTATGCTAAATCACAGGTTCGAAGTCAGACGATGTGGTAGTGTCGAAGAGAAGGAAGGCTTAATAGAATGTGTGGTGTTTGTGAAAGATATGAGAGAGTATCGGAAATAAAAAAAATTAGCAATAAAGAGGGATAAAAAGTCACAGAGAATGGGAAATGGAAAGAATAAGGGATGTAGCACTTAAATGCAACTGGATTAGAAAGAAAATATACGGAGTTTACGAATAAAATGGGGCAATGGGATTCCGTGGTGATGATGGAATTATGGGAAAAGCAAAGGCTGCCGGAACGTTACAGGTGGAAGGTGCAAAGAAAGAGGAGTTAAATATAGAAGAGGTGTTAATGAATTTATGGGAGAGGAAACAGAAAAGTAAGGAGAGTTGATGGGAGGGAAATTAGGAGTAAAAATTAAATAATGAGAGGTCATTTCATGGCAAAGAAAGAGGAGAGAGGAAGGCAACAATGGGGAGAAGGAGGAGATAAGCCTTAGAGGAACTTTGAAGACAACGTAATGAATAATGCTGAGAGAAAATTATAAAGTATATCAGAACAGTGAGGATGGTTCATCTTGAACAGGAACATTGGTGGTGATGAGGGGGAAAATTTCACTTATACATGAGGGAAGAGGTAATTTGTTGATAGAAGGAATGGAAAAATTCAGGAAAAAGATAAAGTTGGTGGAAACTCGGAAAGGATATTTTAATGAATAGATGGCAATTTTGATAGGAAATGTATTATTGATTTGGGAGGAAAACGTTAGAAGGAAAGTT